>JASDQU011313925.1:0-16607 GCA_032191745.1 Picea mariana
GTTTCAGCATCGCAATTCACGGGCTGTTCAGCCACGTGAATTGCGCCCTTTGACTGTGTCGGCCTGACTGCTAACTGTCAGGGCTCGTGTTTCAGCATCGTGGCGGTCTCCACTGTGTCTCAGCATCTGCATTTCTGAACTGAGTGACAGCTCCGTGTTTCAGCATCTGCCTCCTCGAGCCATGTAGCTGCTTCGTGTTTCGGCATATGCATCCTCGGACTGTGTAGCAGCTCCGTGTTTCAGCATGTGCGTCCTCGGATTGTGTAGCAGCTTCCGTCAGCATGGGCTGTGTAGCAGCTTTCGTGTTTCAGCATCGGTCTTGAATACTATTCTGCAAATATGGACACTTATGCACTTCTAATCAATGATTAGGTTCAAAAGTAATGTAAAGTATTATGCAAACAGATTAAGCATATAATAATGAGAAAGGACGTTGTGTACCTTGGAATGATCAGGTAAAATGATAGTATAAGTCTAAATACATGTGATGAAGGGTATAATACTGGCAAAAAGTATGGGAAAAAAGGGTACAATATGTGGTCCTAACACCCTTGACATGTGTTCCTTCCAAAGTGATTTTCTTCCATCCAGTGAAGATCTCTTAGAAGCCATGACCGAGTTTTGTCCCTTGACATGGTGTCCTTCTAGAGCGTTATTCTCTTGGAAGCCATGATCAAGAAGAGGTTACGAGCACAGTTTTTCCTCTCTGTAGCAAGCTCGTTAAAAAATGAAACAACAATCTGGGGATTGAACCCAAAGCCCTGAGCATAGTTCTTTTTCTATGTCAATCTCATTTAAAAAATGAAATAGTCACCTCTCTTGAACCTTCATTTCATCCACCCTTATCATTTTTCTCCATCTAATAGAGAAATTGGTGACAACCTCAACGTCGGTGAATGAATTGAAGCTTGGAGGGCATGTCTCTAGCCTTTGATGATCATCCTAGAGTTACACCACTAGCTTTCAAGCTGGGGGCATACCAAGGTTAGTCTCTGTCCTTTCTTGTGCTCATAAATCCATGAGAATGCAACCAGGTAAACTTTTATCTCTTTTTTAGACCTGCATGGATAAATGAAAAAGGAACCCCCTGGAGTCATCTTTGAACTCTTTTCAGACTCTCTAAAACGTGAAAAGATTGTCGAGTGATCTTGATTCCTTTCCCACTTGTTAAAAGGTTTGAAAGGGCGTCTTTCGAGTGATAATTTATCTCTTTTTCGGCCTCATAAGACTAATTTTACGAAAAAGGACCAACATTGGAGTCGTCTTTAAGTTGTTTTCAGACTCTCTAAAATTGAAAAACCATCGAGTTTCCTTCTCTGGACTCGTTAAACAATCATACATTGAAGGGCCCATATGGGACCAAACCCTTACTTCTTCCAGTTTGTTAAATACAGGAAGAGGGACTTACCGAAGGTGAGTCATATTGAGCATGTGTTACCCTCCTCGAGCTCGTTAAATTAAACAGAGTTACTCATCTATCTGGATGGGGGAAAAATTGAAGGAAGCAAGCCAAGAAGTTTTTGAGAACACTACCAGTAACTCTTACGGTCGCCTTTGAACTAGACACTTTGTCTTTGCACACATTTTAATCCACTGAACCTCTTCACTGAGCCAATCCTTTGAGTTTCTTTTACTCCTTTGGGTCACCTGATGAAAGTCATAGCATCCATTGAATTATCAAGTTTTGGTCCATGTCATGTTTCTGCTGATGTGCCTCAATGTTCAAGGAAAGTATCTGTCTCGAGAGTTAGCCATCACAAATATCATGTTTTAATACCCGTGCCAGTCCATGTTCATTAGATCTACCAAGTACATATCTGTGTCTGTTTCATGTCATTGATGGGGGATACATCAAGGCCCTCCTTCGACGAGTCTATTCCTGTCGACTTCAGCACATTATCCATGAACTAGACTTAGAAACCAATTAGTACCTTGGGACCTGCATGCCTCAATGGCAGGCCTCCTTGTGTCCGACAGTGGGTTTACATCATTGACCTCTGATCGGATGATTCCATGGATGTTCAACTTTATCTCATTCATTCACATTCGTTGGAATGTACTGGAGTAACTTGGGAATCATTAACATCAATGGTGATCTCTCTCGCGCTTGTTAACGGTTTACATGATTGACCGGTAATCAAGTGGTTTCTGCCATGTTCGACATCAGGAAATCTATTCACATGGTTAGATTTGTACTACATCGGGATCGGTAAGAAGACCCTGGGTTGATTCATCACTCTTATGTATACTTTTCCCAGGTTGCAAAGGAGTTCTTTTGAACTATGACACATATATTGTTACATAGATCCACTTTGTATTGGCCGTGGCTATGTCTTGTTGTCTCGTAGATCCACTGTGTATTCTTCGTGGCTACGATCAGTTCAGGTTATGGGAGAATAGATCCATATTGTATATTCAGTGGCTATACCATTTTGTCAATATAATTATGGATCCATAGTGTATTTTATGGCGGCCATACCTAAAAATTCTTTATCACTCAAGCATAGGTATGCCTGCCTTGGGTTTTGAAACATGTCATAATATTTGTTTGATGGTTGTGTGCATCATTTTCTGGTTTCTCTACATCCATACCCTTGCTTGAAGAAGTCTACAAAGTACTTAAGTCATCATCGTCTTCTAACTTCATACTTTGGGGGGCAATCTGTTACACCTCAAAATTACTCACTTCGATAGTGTCACAAGTGTCGTCATTTACAAGTGTTGTAAGTGTCACATCTTGTCTGCAAGTGTCGCATCTTGACTATAAGTGTTGCAAGTGTCAAAAAACATCATACTTCCATCTTTCATATGTCTTGCCTCTAATGACATCATGAAGACACTTAAGACACCTCAAAGGTGGTTTGAAAGAAGAAAAATCACTTAACAAGAAGTACAAGCCCTTTGCCATTGGAAAAACCACTCAAAAACTGAACTTTGGAGAGGAGAGCTCCCCTACCCACTGTTATAGAGTGTTGGCACTCCCTGAGCCTCTTTGGGGGAGTGCTTGAGCACCCTGTGCACCCTTATGGGGGAGCGTTACCCTCTTTTTAGCAAATTCTGGGTTTGTTGAGGCAAATAAGGGAAGAATCCCTCAATTCCTGAAGGTAGTTTAATTCGAATAGATGGTCAAGGAATTATCTTAGGGGAGATCCTCAATTGAAGGAGAGGAATCCTCAACTTATCCCAAATATCTCTTAAGTGGTTGGACCTCTCTAAGGTTATATAAGGAGGCCTTCTCATGGTGAAAGACAAAATGGAGAATTGAGATTGATATCAAACTTATGATCCTATAAGTGGTATTGACAGACAATGACAATTGAGAATTACATCAAACTTAGGATCTCATGAGTGAGATGTCATCAAAGCAATCAATGGAGATTGATTGAGCAAAGGGGTTGGATAAGGAGAACTAGAAGACGCTGCTACACCTTCATTCAAAGGATTGTAAGTACTTTTACTTGTTCTCATTAATATAATCAATGCTTGGCTTGTTTCTTTCAAGCTTGTACTTGTTCCATATAAGTTTGTCTGCAGTAGATGGATCTATGATTGAGCTAATCTCAGTAGAGTAGGAAGTCCATTGTATCTTTGTTTGTTTTGCAGGACCTATCAATGAGCTCAAGATCAAATCTCAGCCTGGACTTTGCAGGGGCAAACGTCGTTCATAAGGTACATATCTTTCTCCTTCTCTTTCTTTCATTAGCTTGATTAGATCTAAAAGGAAGTCAGTGTCCATGTTAAGGACTTTTTGTCTTGGCCTTAGGAGTCTAGATACCAAGAGGGAATCCACTTGTCCGTAGGGGGATTCACCTACAACAACTGGAGAACTACTTTCCCTTTTTTTGCATTAGATTAAAATCTTGTTTTCGAGTAAAATAAAATAAAAGTGTGAATTACTTTCTTGCAATAAGTAGATTTGTTTCTGCAATTGGTAGAGAACTTCTTCCTGTAAAAGTAAAATAGAAAGTTAGATTAGAGTAGGTAATCCAGGATTCTTATACACTCATCAATTTAGATTTCAACTATGATTTCAATTCTATAGAACTTCAGCTATATCAGCATAATTGTGTTAGTGATCATTTTTGTTTCTTTTTCCCTACTACAATTAGATTAGTGTTTCTTCCATAATCTAGCATAGACTTTGCTCAATTATCTTTAAATAACAGACTTCCATGGGTTGAAAATTTATATTGAACACCTTAATTATCTATTCATTTAGACAATTAAAGTGCCCAACATTTTGGCGTCGTTGTCGGGGAAGATAATTATAGATTTTTGTAAGCACATTAGTTTTTTTTTTTTTTTAAGGAATGATTAGTCTGCATGAATCGAGGAACATGAGGACGTATTCCCAAAAATACTAACCCTACAGGTACTAGAGGACGTGGAGGAAGAAATCCTACACTAGGAAGGAAAACTTTTGTTGATGAGATTATAGCCATAGCAGATTCTTCTTCGGGATCTATTTTTCACCCTGCAAATCCTCCAAGAAGAAGTAATCCTTAGTCATTAGAACTACCTCTTCTTGAAACATCATTTTCATCAAGGGATGGAGCTGAAGCTGAAGTTGAAGATGAATATTTTTCACCAACAAATCAGCAAGCAACACTGGAGAACAATGAAGATCAAGGAAGTATAGTTCGAAACAGGGAAAATCCTGAAGAAGCGGTTTATCAGATCAACGGTTAGATAGTCACTAAAGAAGAGTGGGACGCTTTTCATATTGAGTGGAGAGAAAGAGAACATATGGAAAATCAAGGGGATAATGAAGAAGAATTCCACCAAGAGAACCCACAATACAGCAAAGACTAGGTAAATACTGAAAATACTATCTCTACCCTGGTTTTTCCTATCTCTGATGTTCCCACACGAGGGATGGATCCTATTAAAAACATACCTCTCTCAGCGCTACCAAATTTTCATGGATTGTCTACTGAGGATCCGGATGAGTTTCTATTTTAATTTGACATTTTGTGTAGAAGCTATGACTACACTACGACTGCACAAAAGCTTAAACTGTTTCTAGCTACATTAAAGGGTAATGCGTTAAGATGGTTTATGAGCCTTGGAGGAGAGAATATTTCAACATGGGTACAGATGAGGCAGATTTTCCTTAACAAGTACCAAGGCTACTGTCGAACAAGAGAACGAAGAGAAGAATTGTTCAAAATGTCTCAGAAGGAGGATGAGACCCTTGAAGATTTTGTGGAAAGATTCCAGTATAATCTACAAAGGTCTGGACATCCGGATGTGAGTAAGGACATTCTAAAAACTATTTTGCTAAAAGGAATTAGAGAAGATTGTTTAGATATTTTGAATATGCTTGGCAAGGGAGATATATCTAAGGAATCCTATGAGGACATTATAGACCTCTGTAAAATATGTTCTTGAGGATCTACAAAGAATATGTCATCTACCAAGGATACCACTTTTCAAGGGTACTGAAATTAGTCAATGGAGGAGAAAAAAGAGTAGAAATAGGTAATCTGTTAGAAAATTTCAAAACAAAGATGATTAACTCTTTTGCTTCAAAAATTGACACTTTGCAGGTCAAGCAGAAACAAGCAGAATCAGAGAAAGCATTTTGCATTTTATGTCTGAAATGCAGAAAGAAACATCCACCAAGGGAGTGTCTGTTGAACAATGTCTAGGTATGTCTTATTTGTGAATTAGATCATGCTACTGACCAATGTCCCTCTCTACCAGGAGTAAAAGCATCAATGAAGGAAAATAATGAGGAAGCAGAGGTTGTCTATCTAATTACACAAAGGAGACAATGGCAGCCAAGAGGTCAAGGTATGAACTCTCAATTCTCTCTTGCAACACTTAATTATTGGAACAATCAGCCACTATATGGCCATACAAACTCTCCCCCTCCACATCAAATGCCACCCGCTTATCAAGATCCCAATGCATGGTTACCTATGCGCCATCAACAGAATCATCATGGACAATGGAACCCATATTGGAGAGGCCCTCAACAACAGCTCAGTTATCAAAACCATCACCAACCGAACCCCTATCAACAACAGTTCCAACCCCAGTACCAGCAGCAACAACTGCAGTTACCTCCCAATGTCCCGCTGAAAAATCCTCCTTTACGACCTCAGATGCCTATGAAACCTAACCCAAACCCAAATAATAAGGTCGTTCAGGACATAGATATACACAATGTGCCAGTCTTTTCTATTACTCCTATGCCTTGTGATGAAATCAAGTTAAGATTAGGGAGAATAGTCGAGCCAATAACTGAAGATGCTCCATCTTCAGAATCAGACAAGGAATTAGGGGAAAGACCATCTGCTGATACAAAATAAATTGAAAAACCTATTATAGAGTCAATAGACCCACCATTCCCTGAGAGACTAATAATTACCAAACCTGTGGAATTACCATCTTTCAATCTCTTAGGAGAATTGCAAAATCTACACATTAATATTCCACTATTGCAAGTGATAAGATATGTCCCTATTTATGCCAAGACTGTAAGAGATCTTTGTATAAAAAGACCTGGATGAAAACCCTGGGACCCCCTCACAGTGCATGTAGTGGGGGATTTCTCTGAACCGATGTTAGGAAAAACCCCACCTATTAAATATGGAAACCTAGGAAACCCTACAGTCACTGTCAAAATTGGATAGACATCTATTACCCATGTGCTAGTCGACTTAGTGGAAGAAATTAACATCATGTCAATAGAAACTACACAATTGTTGCAACTCATAACACAAGTCTTCTCGAATTAGTTGATCGTTCTACCATTAGACCAGAAGGAGTAATTGATGATTTAGTCATTTCAGTGGATTCATGGGAGTATCCCGTTGATTTTTTCGTTTTGCGACCCAAAACCTGTCTGGGGGTCCACCCTCCAATTCTGGGAAGACCATGGTTAGCTACAACTGATGCTTTCATTGGTTGTAGATCCGGTTCCATGACCATCTATGATGGTTATGACACAAAAAAACTGACCCTATATCCTCATGCTACACCCAATGTAGAACCTGAAAATTATTTATGGATGGACACTAAGGATGTAAGTGCTCTGCATGTGCTAACCATAGGAAAAACCCTGAGTTTCAAAGAYGAGACAGAGGACAAATTAATCAACTACTTTATCTGTGACTACTATGTTGTTACATGGAACACTCACCACCGATTGATTAGAGTCTTCGACCCCATTTCCTAGGAAGAGATGAGCTCAGAAATGTTCTCAGGAACCACTGAATTATTTCCTAAAGTCAGTTCTAAGAGCATCACTATAGAAATTGAACCTAGAAAAACCTTGAACATCAATCCCGATATATCCACTGTTGAAACTCGTCAATTGATGAAATTATTGATTGAACATAAAGAAGCATTTGCCTAGGATTACATGGATATGAAAGGCATTTCCTCTTAACTATGCACCCACCATATATACATTAAAGAAGAATGCCGACCCATTTTCCAACCCCAAAGGAGGATGAACCCAAACCTTAAAGAAATTTGTAAAGAGGAACTCCAGAAACTTCTCAATGTTGATTTCATTTACCTTATATCAGACAGCGAGTGGGTCTCACCGTTGGTTATTGTTCCTAAGAAGAATGGAAAATGGAGAGTGTGTGTAGACTATAGAGCCCTAAATAAATCCAAGCAGAAGGATCATTTCCCTCTGCCATTTATTGATCAGGTTCTAAACAACCTAGTTGGGAATTTTTTTTTTCTTTCTTAGATAGATTCGGTGGCTATAACCAAATAAAAATTGCTCCATAGGACCAAGATAATACCACCTTTACCAAGATAATGCACCAACCACTTTCCAGATAGTTGTAATTGGTATTTTTTTTGATATGGTGAATGACTGTATGGAGATATTCATGGATGACTTTACACCTTATGGCATTGATTTCAATGAAGCTTTGACTAATATAAAAAAAAGTGCTCAAAAGATGTATACAGACTCATCTTTCTTTAAGTACTGAAAAGTGCCATATGATGATGAGCGAGGATGTAGTGTCGGGACACTTCATTTCTTATGCAGGAATTCATGTAGACCCAGCCAAAATCCAGGTAATTTTGGACATTCCAACTCCGTCAACTCAGAAAGAGGTAAGAAATTTTTTTAGGGCATGCTGGTTATTACAGGAGATTCATTAAAAAAAATTCCAAACTTGCTTCCCCCTTGTTTTTTCTATTAACAAAATATGTTGACTTTCATTGGACTGACAACTGTGAATTGTCTTTTACAGATCTGAAACAGAAATTGTCCACAACTCCCATTTTGAGAGGGCCCAATTGGGCTCTGTCATTTCACATTTCTCCAGATGCCTCAGATACTGCAATTGGTGCAGTTCTAGGGCAACAGGAAGACAAAGATCCCTATGTTATCTACTATATCATCAAGAACATGGCTCCTATTGAATTAAATTATACAGTTACTGAAAGAGAATTCTTAGCACTAGTTTATGCAATCAATAAATTCAAGCATTATGTCACTGGTTATCCTACTTTTATTCATACTAATCATACACCAATTAAATATCTGATGAATAAACCTATTACTAATGGCCGAGTAACAAGATGGTTGTTACTACTACAAGAATTTGACATCACTATAGTAGATAGACCAGGAAAAGAAAATGTGGTTGCTGATTTTCTCTCAAGATTACATATAAATGATGATAGTTTACCTGTTGATGATTCCTTTCTAGATGAACATTTGTTTGTAGTATTTTCTCACTCACCTTGGTATGCAGACATTGCTAATTATTTGGTTGCAGGGAAGGCATCTCCCCATTTATCTCCTCGAGAAAGAAGGAAGATTATTTAGAAGAGTGCTCGGTATAGTTGGATAGGAGGATACCTATTCTACACAGGCTTGGATCAGAAAATTAGATGTGTCAGGGATGATGAAGTATATGATCTGTTGAAATATTTCCATGATTGCCCTTGTGGGGGTCATTTTGTTGATAAACGGACTGGGCATAAAATTTTAAGGATGGGCTATTTTTGGCCCACCATATTTCAAGATGCCAAGAAATACGTTCAAACTTGTGATAGTTTCCAACGAATGCATCAGCCAAATCATAGGGATGAGATGCCTCTCCATCCTCAGGTAGTGTTAGAGCCTTTTGAGAGATGTTCCATGGATTTCATAGGGCCCATTAACCCACCTTCTAATAAAAAAGTCTATATATTGGTCTGTACAGATTACATGACCAAGTGGGTCGAGGCGAAAGCACTCATTAGGGCCTCAGAAGAATCTATCTTAGCATTCTTATTTGAAGATATCTTTGTTATGTTTGGAGTTCCTAGAGAATTAATAACTGATGGAGGACCCCCTTTCACATCAAATAAACTTGAACCCCTACTCAGTAAATATCATGTTTTACATAAAATAGCTTCTCCATACCATCCACAAGGAAATGGCCAGGTGGAAAGTACCAACAAAGTTATCAAAGACATTCTTACTAAAACAGTGAGAGAACATTGTCGAGATTGGACAGACAGATTGCATGAAGCTCTATGGGCTTACCGAACTACTTGGATAAACACAACTAGTTTTTCTCCTTATGAGTTGGTATATGGAAAAAGCCATGTTTTTCCCATCGAATTCGAAATCAAAACCTTAAGAACTGCATCAGCAATCAACCTTGACTTGACTATGGCACAGAGGGATAGACTGTAGCAACTCAATGAGCTTGATGAAAAGCATTTGGATGATATTCATCAAACCTCGGTGATTCAACAACAGAGAACAAAATGGCATGACCAAATCATCAAGAAGAAATTATTCCAGAAAGGAGATTGGGCTATGTTGTATGATTTGTGCTTTAAAGAATTTTAGGCTAAGTTGCGTACACGATGGATAGGACCTTATGAGGTAGACACTGTTTTTCCCAATGGGACAATCAGGTTGATCACTATTGATGGATCTAATACACAGTTACATGCAAATGGTCATCGCCTGTGCCTGTATCAGCGTCCACTGTCCAAGGCAGAATTCAAATCTAGATGTACAGCCGATATAGGTTATTTATTATTAAAAGGAAAGGAGCTTTCTCCTTCCCCTTCTGAACCTTAGGACTTATTTTGCTCAGACCTTGTATATAAATAAACTCAGCAAAATTTGAATTTCTCTGTTTTTGTTTGATTTTTTTTTACTCTGCTAATAAATTCAGCCTTGAAGGGTATCAAGCGGTTATGTGTGTGCAGGTGAATTGATGAACAACAAGGATGAGTACAACAAAAAAAGAGGAGTCAAACGATTAGTTTATGGAAGTTGAAAAAACTTCCTAAAAACTAAGTGATGCAGCGTTTGGTCAATTTCCATGTTGTTACACCCATTTCCGATAAATTGACCGCTTTCCATGCTGTTACACCCATTTCTGCTTTCCATGTTGTTACACCCATTTCCGATAAATTGGTCGCTTTCCATGTTGTTACACCCATTTCCAATAAATTGGTCGCTTTCAATATTGTTACGCCCTTTTCCGATCAATTGGCCAATTTTCCTGTTGTTACACCCATTTCTGATAACTTGGCCGATTTCCATGTTGTTACACCCATTTCCGATAAGTTGGCCGCTTTCCATGCTGTTACGCCCTTTTCCGATCAATTGGTCATTTTTCTTGTTGTTACACCCATTTCCGATAAGTTGGCCAATTTCCCTATTGTTACACAATGGTCGCTTTTCACGTGGTTACACCATTTTATTTTTCCGACCATCTCATTTGTTGTTACACCTACCTCCGCCATTCTGGCCAAAGTACCTGTTGATCCACTGATCATTGTTATTCTTTCTTGCCACTTCACTCTTTCTTTTTCGCATTTCTGCCAATGTTGCTACTCCAGCTCTACAATCTTTCCATGTTGCAGCACCGTTGATTTGTTAATACTACATCTATCTTTTTCTGCTTTCTCTGTTTGAAAGTGTTGTTTCATCATTACTTGACTTCACATCCGGAAATTTCCAACTAATCAACTACAAAAAGGACTCCATCTCTGATCCAGTTGTCATATCGTCATTTCTCACACTATCCTTCATCATGTCATCTATTCCACGCAACTAAGATGGCGGTTGGATAGTGTGATTACTTCAATAGACCATTATGTGTGGTAAGATATGAGGTACGTGACTAATCCTACGTGTTAAAGTAATGAAGATATAAAAGAACGTTTTCTTGTTTTCTCACCACTTGTGCTAAATCGATGCACCTGGAGCCAATCCGATTAGTTGGGGGGAGGGAATGCAAATCTAGCCATCCAAGCCTTATTTTATACTCACCTCCACCATCTTTTCAACGTCACTTCTTTTTGCTGAAACACTGTATTCTATATGCAAACCACGTTCGAACCTATTGTGTTTCTGGTTTAGGTGCTAGTCTCTCCTCCTACGTGCTTGTTAGACTCTCAAGCAACATCATGGGAGGATCAGCTGTGAGGTATGAACCCACAAATTTGGACACTTTGTTGTTACACCCAGAGGTCTACCAAATATTTCTCCAAGTCAGTTGGATATCATATTTTAAGAAGTTGAAGGGGTTTAATGAAGATGAGGTATTGGAGTTTAGTCAAAATCTCACCGAAGGATATTCAATGGTGAATGGGGTTAGGATTCCAGTGTCAAAAGAAAGCATTGTTGCTGTGACAAGGTTGCCAACAACAGGAGACCGATGGTTTAATAGAAAAACTCATCTTTTGGATGCTCAGAAGGGTTTCCTCGTTGACAATGAGAAAGTTCAGACAAAAGGCAGAGGTGTGGATGTCAATTCCTTACCAAATCCATGGGGGAAAGTTGTAGAATTTGTCAAAAGGTACACTACCTGCAAAGGCAGGTACCAAGTTTTTTATTTTTTTGATTTCATCTTATTATCACATATGCGACATCAAAAATTCATAAACATTCCTTATTTTCTCCTCCATCCATTGCATAACATGGCTCATTTTGTAAAAAAATCCAAGAACCCCAAGAATTGCTTTTCTAATCACAGACTCATCGGACTATTAATTCACAAAGGTATGGGCATTTCCAATAACCCATTACCTGTTGTAGCTGACCAACCACATTCTATACCTGCAAATATGATTGGACCTATTCCTGAGTCTCTACCCTCGGCTGCAATAACAGTCCAAACCCCTACTGTCAATGCCTGTAATACAACCCAGAGAAGTAAACGCACAACCCGTGGCCATCCTAGCACCAACCAGATGTTGGGTATGTGTTATATTTTTTGCACGAGTAGTAGTGTTTGAGCGCTTGCGCCGGGTGCGCAGGGGGGTGGAACCCCTCGCGCGGGGGTTCGGGGGCAGCGCCCCCGAAATTTTTTTTTCGGGCCGACATATTTTCGGGACAACATATTTCCGGGACCACATGGTATTAGGTGGTTTTTTGGCACATGGTTTTTTGCCGATGGTTTTCTATTTTTGGTTAAGGAATTAGGGTTTTGGACTAATCCAGGTCATTGGGTTAGGGTTTTGGATGCCGCTGGCTCCTATATGTATATTGTATTGTAAACAATGTAGAACAATGTATGAATATAATATATGTTGGTTTTCCCGGTTTGGGTTTCCAGGTGAAAAATCTCTGCGTAATGTTTGTATTTGCCATTGTATCTTTTCTGTTCTTTTCTGAATATCAGTTTGCATTAGATATTGTACAAGGTTAGAATTTACACCAGACAAGCCTTGCTGGAGTTGAATTAACACAGCCTATAGTTGTGATCACGCCAAACGATGAACAACCAACTACTAGACCAAGACATGAGTCACATCCCTTGGCCGCGACAGGTGTTATTGAAAAACTAACCCCTGCTCCTAAAAAGAGAACCCCTACTCTTGTATTTGGATCACCTAGAAAGAGAACAAGGTCAGAACGGTACATTGCAATAGCAACTCTGAATACCCCTCCTTTTGTTGCACCGGTAGTAACACAAGAGCCACCTATTGCTGCAACAACTGTTCCAAGCCCTACTATCACTGCCAGTGGATTATCTCAGAAAAGAAAACATCCATTCAAAGGAAAATGTCGAAAAGACCTTGACCGAATTACCTCAGAAACAACTCAGAATCCTTCTACTGCTGTGACAGAGAACTCTATAGAGATATGTATACCAGGTTTTACTTTGTGCAAAGAAATTCAAGAAACTATTCTCTCAATTCAAACTGAATGTACTCAAATCGCAGCAAAATCATCGGCTCTGCTTGATGATTATGTGCATCATACGTCAAGTAATGATGTACAAATCATAGAAGACCCAGGTATACCAGAATTTCCTACTTGTTTGATTGAGGAAGAACATCTTGTTCCTCCTCCAGCAACGAAGAAGAAAGCCTCTGCTTTCGTTTCTATTTTACCTAGGACAAGAACCAGGTCTACCAGGTTTGCAGAAGCAACAATTGGATGGCAAGCTATGGAACAAGATATTCCTATTCTTCATCCATTATCCTCTATGGTTGATGAAGGGACTGTCACACAAGAACCAATCTCTTCCAGTGAACTAACAGTGCCAATGGAGACAGTTGCAAACGATGGGACTAGTATACAAGAACAAGTCATGCAGGATGAAGTTGTTCCACAAGAACCAGCTGTCCAAGTCAAGACTGTTCCACCAGAACCAGCTATCCAAGTCAAGACTATTCCACAAGAACCAGTCAGGACAGACCCAACTGTTACACAAGAAATATATGTTCCATAAGAAACAATTATTGATATTATAACTGCCCCACAAGAACCAGTTACAAATAATATTGAGGATGTGCCACTTTCCCAATTGTTTGCCCAAATTGAGAGAAAGATAAGGAATATAGAAAAATCCATAATTACTGCACTCATAATAGAGAGTGAAAGCCTCAAAGCAGAGTTAAATACCCTGAAACAAGAGGTGGAGACTGCTCGACAAAAGAATCCAGAAGGGATAACCTTGGGCACCCTAACACTGACAAAAGTTGTTATGGACAGAAATAAAGAACTCATGTGCTTTGAGTGTGGAAACAATTACTTTGAGGCAGGTTATAAGATAGTAAAAGTGTCGGTTGTTGAAGGACCAACAACTCTCTCATTCAAGACTGAACATGCAATCACTGCTACACATAGACCAACAAAACTGAGGAGATCTCATTGTCATAAGGTAGTTGTTGGTTTACCAGCATCTTTCAAACAAGAACCTTTGTTTCCCTCACGAATTTTTAGTCAAGCAACTCAAACTGATTATATTCTTTAAGACAAAGAAACTCAGACATATTGTTGACACAACATATTTTCTTTTTAACACAACATTTTTCCATACAGACACTTAGCAATTTATCTTAGCAATTTTTCACTGGAGGAGCCAGTTCCCTAATTCATCTACAAAGTAAGGTTTGAATGTGTTTTTCATGATGACATGCAATGTCTTTAGTTGGGGGGCATGTTAGGACCCAAAAATGTCCCTTTTTCATCACATCTTTTTCCTATTCAACCTTATCATCTCCAAGCTAATGCCTACTATAATGCATGCTAAGACATTTTTTCCCCAAGGTATGAATAATTTATCTTGCTTTTATATTTTCATTTACCTAGCATGTTTGATTGGTAACGTTCACATGTTTTACCCATAAAATGATTCAACTAATGATCGAAATGTATAGAACAACCAAGCCTTAAAAGAATGGTCGTTGATGTTACACCAACTGTTACAGCTATGCGCCAATCTTGGAAGTTGTTACAACTATGCATCAATCTTGGAAGCTGTTACAGCTATGCACCAATCTTGGAATCTGTTACATCAATGTGCCAATCCTGGAAGCTGTTACATGACTACTGCAACAGGTGCCACCAATTTTGTTATTACACGACTACTGCAACAAATGCCACTGGTCCTGAAAGTTGTTACATGTTTTAACTTACAAGATTAGTTCTAGATCTTGTATTAATGATATCATACGAATAGCTTGAGAATCAGGGATTCTCAAGGCTATTCTAATTTTGTTTGAACTGAATGACTCTGAATTTAAATAGCAGAGCTTTTGTAATCAGAGGGATGGATTTTTACTGTGAGAAATTGAAGTGAAGTAAAGCTTATTGTACACAAACATTTTGGCAAATCAATAGAATACAATTGTTGTTACAGTCTAGTTCCTTCCTGTTAGATGCGCATAAATCTGTCTCATGAGAATTAAAGTTCGATTGTTGAACACTGTTGGAGAACTGCTTTCCCTTTTTCTACATTAAATTAAAATCTTGTTTTCAAGTAAAATAAAATAAAAGTGTGAATTACTTTCTTGCAATAAGTAGATTTCTTTCTGCAATTAGTAGAGAACTTCTTCCTACAAAAGTAAAATAGAAATTTAGATTAGAGTAGGTAATCCAAGATTCTTATACACTCATCAGTTTAGATTTCAACTATGATTTCTATTATGTAGAACTCCGGCTGTATCAACACAATTGCGTTAGTGATAATTTTTGTTTCTTTTTCCTTACTACAATTAGATTAGTGTTGCTTCCATAATCTAGCATAGATTGTGCACAATTATCTTGAAAAAACAGACTTCCCTGGGTTGACAATTTATATTGAACACCTTAATTTTCTATTCATTTAGACAATTAAAGTGCCCAACAATAACCAAACAACAAATCAATTATATATCCACATTCATTTTGAAAACAAACGCTTATAAACCGAGGTTCGGACCTGAGTAACAAACTCAACAAAAAGTAAAAAGGGTTGGTGCAATATCCTTGTTGGTTGTATAACTTTGTGACAATGAACAACCCATGTCCAAATTCAAAACCCAATTCAAAACTTAATCGAACATCCATTATGTAGATTTGGGTTCAAATCATAACCCAAACCATATTCGACATATATCCATTATAGCCAACATGGGTTGAACCCACAACCATACTCAGCAAAATAAAGAATTTTTTTAAGGTCGGTTGCAACAACAATAAATAGATTGTATTCAAATTCGAACCCAGGTTGAAACTTATAAACATTCATCATGATAAAACAAACATGGTTTTGACCCATCATTCAATTTTCTTTCACCAAACAAATCATTTTTCATTAAATCTCCAGGAAAATGGAAAATAAAAGTATGAATTTGAACAGGATAATGCATGCTACAACAAAGGGTAGCAAACCATTTTTTTCCTTTGCAAATGAAAACCCTCAAATAGTGTTTTAGAAAATCCATTGTTATGAGCGAAAAATAAGAGAAACATATACACACTCAAATACCATTCAAAACCAGAGCCATTGCTACCTCTTTAAATCACAAAACTCTGCAAGAGATGTTTTATAGACTTGCGAGTACATACCTTGCCAAAGAGCATTTGTATACCAATAGTTTGAGGTCGAGACAGTTGTTTCAACCACCAAGAGAAGGATTTCCCAAAACTGAGCTCAATCTTTTCTTCCACAAACCAAACTCAAATGAAATGACCAAAAACCCAAGTGAATTGAGGTGGTAAAATGTGATAATGTGGGAGTTAATTCCCACATCCCTTTTATTCAATGCATGGCCAGCCCACCACGTCGACATTTCAACTTCATACCAAACCATACACATATGCCAATGCCAAAACTTCAACCATATGCAACTTGTATGCATCAATGCATACCATATACCACATCAAATCACATAAC
>JASDQU011313926.1:4902-24718 GCA_032191745.1 Picea mariana
ACAACAAAGAGGATAAGCTCAACTGTGATAAAGAAGATGAAGTGTCACACTACCAGAAAAGGCAAAGAGTCTCGGGATAAGCCACTGATGATGAACACACTCAATATAACCACCAAAGAAGATGATGAGTTGCATGGATGATTTGGTAGAGGATTTGGCATGACAAATATACACAAAACAAAGAAGAGATGGTTGATGCTGTTGAGTGTGATTCATGCGAGTAGAAGTAGGCTGTGTGCAGCAACAAAAATGCAAAAAAGAGGCATAGCGCATAGAATGGAAATGGCGCAGAGAGCATAAACGATAGAAGAACAGAAAGCACAAGAGATGCGTGCAGGAAGACACTAATGCATGCAGATCATAGCAGTGTAGAAGAACAATGATGAGACTGGTAAGCCATTGATAAATACTGTATCACTATGATAAATTTATGAAAAGCAAAGATTTATATTTCAGAGTGGTAGGGAGGTGCTAGGGAGGATTGTTGTCCTCAGAGTTTCAAGTGGGTGCTGGAACACATGGAGTTGTAGCTTCCATCTGGTTGTAGCCAGAAAAACCAAGGTGGCAGGGTGGTGCAAGGGAGAACTATTGTTCTCTATTATACAGGTTGGTGGTTCCATATAGTTGGTGTTGGAACACTCAGGGAGTTGGTGCTTCCTTCTAGTGGGTGCTAGAGAAACCAGGGAGTTGGTGCTTCCTTCTAGTGGGTGCTAGAGAAACCAGAGAGTTGGTGCTCTCAACAAGTTGCTTCTTGTAAAACATAGGTGGTAGCCTCAAAAGGAGTTGGTTCTCCTAAGAATGATAATGTACAGAAAATAAAGATTACTTATCATATCAAGAAGAAGAGGTTTTTCCCTTTATGGGTTTCCTCAGGAAATATCTGTCTTTGTATATTTCATGTGTGTGATTGATGTTGAATAGTCTATTGCTTACTTCCCTGCATTATTGTGATCACCATTGAGTGTTCTGTAAAGAGTTTAAAATGGGAATAATTGTTTANCCTCTCAGTTTTCCAACATATTTTGCTGCAGACAAGTGTTTACAACAACCTTATCATTTTATGCTAGAATATTGGTTTTTCATCTTGAGTTTAGCTAGTCATTAACTAGTCTTTCTCTTGTATTTTCCACTTGATCTCTAGCATTTATTGAGAAGATTATAGTGCCATTATATTGCTGATATATACTTTTATATATTGATTCAAATTAGGGACAACAATCTTAACTTGCTGATCAGACTAACATACATCATTGCAAAGTGGTTTTTCTTGTGTCTCGGGCAGGTATTTCACCATTTACAGATTACTCAACATACTTGGAAACCCTTGGACCTTCCCATAACTTCATTCTACACATTTAACTCCACTTAGAATTTACCTCTAGGGGTTTCACTCCCATCTCTATCCATATCCATCTCTTTCCCCCTAGGGTCATTGAGATCGCTTCCCTAGAGTGACCTAGTCACCCTTGAAGTGCGAGACCTACATCGAGGTGACATTAAGTGTATGATTCCCAAGTTGTAGCACTTGCCTTGTAGTTGGGTCAGGATTTTCCCAACCTACAAGTTGCACTATAACACATCCTAATGAGGTAGGAAACACAAGAACCAAAATTTCCTCAAGAAAATATGGAGGTGATGTAGATGACATGGATGTTTCATATGATTGTGAGTTGAATTTATCTACTAAATTTGAACCGACTTCCTTTGAAGAATCCCCTTCTCATGATGAGTGGAAAAAATATATGCAGAAGAAATATGATGCTCTTATCAATGGGACATGGAAGTTGGTGGACCCTCCATTCGAAACCAAACCAATCAGATGCAAGTAGTTATTCAAGACAAGTACAAATCAGATGGCTCACTTGACAAGCTCAAAGTAAGGCTCGTGGCAAAAGGATTTGCATAGAAAGAAGGTGTTGATTATGAGGATAATTTTTCCCCCATGAAGAAATGGGATACCATCTGTACTCTGTTTTCCATGTCAACATAGAGTGGATGGAAAATTCATCAAATGGATATGAAGATTTCTTTCTTGAATGGAGACTTGAAATAATATGTTTTCATGTCTTAGCCAGAATGATTTTTTGTGAAGGGACAAGAACTGAAAGTATTTAGTGGGCCTAGGAATAATGACAATAATTATACTTCCTCATTGGATTGTTACTTTACTTGTCAACCCGGTGTACAGAGGTGTTTTGAAAAGTATATGCAAAATGCACCGACAATAGTCTATGTTTGAGATTAATGAAAGGTCTAATGCATGAAACTTATGAAGAAATCTGAATTGTAGAAAATAATTTAAGCTACTTGCATGAATAAAAGCATGTCAAATTGAAAGAATAACCGATCTGTATTCATTAAAAGAGATCTAGTCTACTGGTATGAAAGAAAGCACACTGAGCTATGAAGAGAATAAACTGATTATAAAGCATGGAAACTAATTTTAGATATGACATCAAACTGCATCAAATAAAATAAACTATTGCATGAGACAATATCAAGCCATATGTTATCTTATTGTCTACTGCTAATATCATGAAAATAACAATGAGAAAATTAGGAATCTTAAGCTGAAACAGTCCTACAAGAATTTTCTACAAGAACTGTAACAGTCCTACATGAAACTCTTATAGAATGACAAAAAGAGTCCTTAGAAGTCAACACAAGTCTTCCAAAGCACAAACAAAGCTATAATAAAGTATAATGAGATGTGAATGAGGTTTTTATCCTTGAGCATCCTAATAGACTTCCAACCCTTTGTATAGGAGACCTGTTAAAGCTAACAGTTACAATAGCCTAACAAAATTCAAAAATTACTATGCATGGCTATCTAATTCTTTAATAGAAATAAAAGACTAACTGATAGCACACTAACATGTAAGAAAGAAAAATTACAATAGGGCCCTTGAGCCCTCTTGAGTGGTCCCTACCCAAGAAGCAAAAGGAACATTGAGGAAAATATAATAAGATAAGAACAAAGAAATCTTTATTTCATCAAAACCAGTAGTACATCAAGATCAGAGCTCCAAGTCTTCAACAAAATATTTATTAACAAAAATTAACAAAATATTCATAATTTTGGCTGCCTATTCTCCCTATGCTAAAGGCCTATTTATACACTTTGGAACTTGACCTATTCCCTTGGATCGAGGAGGAAAGAGGGAAACATCATATATTGGTCAATCTCCTCTAATTTTTGAACTTATGCTTGCAAGGAGTAATCATTAGTAAACTAGCAACACTTTAGCGGTAGGTGGGGGATAAGGTCCCTTGATTCTTGGTTGGCAATGCTCTAGAGGTAGTTGGGGGACAAGGTCCCTTGAATTTTGGATTCTTCCTTTCCTTAAGGGGTTCAACTTGCTTGATTGATTCTACACACACTCTTTATCATATACATTAGATCAAAAAGGTACGATACACATTAAATTCCACCTCAAAAACTATTCAATTAAGAATCACACAAAAGTACCCATGACTACTATGAAACATGGTAAAATAAAAACAATTATTAGTCATATCATGGTGAAAATGTGTCTATGATGGGCCTTTTATATAGGCAATATTGAGGCCCATCATCACCCCCAACTGAAATCTTGCACATTCTTGTGCAACAAAACTTTGTCTTTCTACTCTTACTGTTGTTGTTGTTGTTGTCCATTGCTAGGTTGTTGCTCCATATCCTAATGTTGATGCCCAACTATCTGCTGTTGTCTACTGGCATGATGCTCACTGTGTTCTTTCCTTATATCCAATTCTACATATCTGGTGGTGGAATACTACTCATGGTACCCCTTGGCCCATTCCTCCTCGTCCCTCTCCTCATTGATGTCAACCATTAGTGCTACATGAAGAAGAATAGGAGGGTTCATTCTTAGTCCAATCCACTTTGTTTTAAATTTCCTTAATGTCTCTTTATACCAAGGTTTTCTAATGAGACTAACCTATAGAGAATTGGGAAAATGGGGTTCTTTAATATACAGGTTGTGAGGCAAGGAGTGCCACCTTCTGTGGCAAGCTTTTTTTGCCTCCTCACCTCAAAGTTTGAGTGTATCATCTAAGTGATCCATTGCATATATTTTCTTGGCTTTCCATATTATAAATATTTCTTTGTCTATGGAGAGGTTGTTATGGCTTGCTATGACATCCCATGGCCTAGCTGCTTCAACTCTAATCCATAATGGGCTCTGAAATTCATCCTCCTACTTTTTCAGCTATACTGACCTCATCTCTTCGTTTCTTAACCAAGATGCAAAGGCCATCATCTAAACACCCCCTACATATGGATTTGGGTTCCATTTATAGGGGTGTGGTAGGATGATGTTGTGTAAGTAGAAATCACACATCCTTGCCTTTTCTTCCATGTTGTAGTCTTGGTAGGCATCCAATAAATCTTTGGGAGTGTCAAGGTTGTGTCTCACTAGTTGGGCCAGATTTACCATTTGACTTTTGTGCCATTGCTCATTAAGGAACAATGCATATACCATAGCAATATGCTTGCACCTTAAGAAACAATGCATATACCATAGCAGGATGCTTGCACCTTAAGAAACAATGCATATACCCTAGCAGGATGCCTGCATTCCAACATCTCTAGGGACACCTTGGCTATGGTATTTATTGTAGCTTCCATGATATCCATCTTTTCATTTCTGTTAGTCGACTCTCTCTTTGTTTAATCTATTTTTTGTTTTAGTTTCTTATTTTCCACCCTTAGTTTTTGACCGTATTCAATTTTCTACATGGTCATTATCTGAAATTTCTCTTGCGGGTGTTGAAGTTACTTATGCATTTCTTGAGGGGATTCTTCTTTCTACTTTCCTTTGTTTTTCTCTGCCATCCTCTTCCATTTTATAACTTCAACTTTGGATTTCTCCAATTCTAGCAGGGTGGCATAAAGAAGATTTTCCACTAGTGTCTTAGTTTTGGCAGTCCCTTTAATTGGTAGTGGCTTCTCTTATGTGGTTGTTGTTTCTCCTTGGGGGTATTTTCCCTTGGATCCTTGCAATCCTTTTGGGCTAGGGGAGTATTTCACTCTCTCAACTTGGGCTGTAGTGGAGAGTGGTGTAATTATCTTTGGGCTGGCCTTCTTCTGACTCTTTATGACCCTGTAGGACTTTCTCTTCCTAGGATGAACATGTTCAACACTTGTGATTTTCAATGGGCTAACAAAGGGGTTTCTTAGCATTGTCAAACTGTCAACCACCTCCTCGTCTTCATCTTCAACCTTTTTCTTCTTCTTTTTATACTACTTGGAGGGCTTAGGTCTTGTTTTCTTCTTAGGTTTATCATCTCTTTCTTTTTTTTCTTGACTCATCTCTTCTTGTACCTCCAAGAATGCCTGCTCGTCCATGTCCACAAAATATTCCCATAGAATTATGTGTTTTAGTTTTCTTAGGGCATCTGATACCATCAAATGGATGAGCCCATGGTGGGCCAATAAATCAAATTTTCCCTTTTTTTACCTTGGTGCTCATCTCCTTCAAAGATTGAAGGAGAAGATAAAGGAGACTTAAGCTGTTGTCTGGTTCTTGGTTGGAGAAATACTTGAGTTGATGAAGAAGTTTGAAATGATATGCACACACTACACTCATTTTCCCCTCACAATTGACATATTTGATTATGTGATAGGCCACTTCTAGCCAAGGGTGAGGAAGGATTTCTCTCTTAATACCATTTTTATATTCTTGTGTCATTTCATTTGGGTGAAAAAATGACTTTTTGGCATTGATAACCTCTTTCCTTTCCTCCTTATCCCAAGGAAGACCCATTGGCAAGCTAAATACCTTGCTGACAAATGATTCATTGACCCTGATCACCAGACTTGTCACTGTTGATACATATTCTTGTTCTTGGATGTTTTGAAAATTAAGTGCAAACTCCAAAGCAATTTCATCATCAAATCCCCTTAGTCTCTCAGAGTATCCTAACAAGTTGCTTCTCTGAAAAATTTCCATAATTTTCGAATTATCATAAATTATTGATGGCTCAGTTGATTCCCTTTTATTGAACCTTGCTCCCATGGTTTCTTGAAATGGTTGCTCATTAATATACATAAGTTAAATAGACAAAGACTGTTTCCAAGGGAGAAGATTTTTGCAAAGAAAAATTTAGGCTATACTTTCCTGTACGAGGTAGTGTACAGGAAAATAAATAAAATTCAAGCTTTGTTCTTTAGAAAACTTTAATGGTTTAGAGACAAGGATTTGCAACAATAATTACTGATAAAATTAGGGCTTCAACAAGGTATTGAGAGAGACATCAAGGATGACTAGAGGGTTTTTTCCCAAGGTGTTTCTACAAGACTGTGCATAAATATTTCTACAGTATTGTAGACCATTACCTACATAAATGATTTAGACCCAACAAATGATGGCATTCATAAACAAAATTTTAAAAATAGTTTAAGGAAAATGCAAGGCAGTGAGCAATTCTTGGTGAGAAGGAATTTGATAGCTACCTTCCTATAGCGAACCTTGTTTCTCTGGAGTGAAGGTTTTTCTTTGGCTGAGTGCTTTCCCATCTACTTGATATGATGGCTTGCATTCCTGTCTCTTCTCGCTACTTAGAACATCCCTTTGTGTCTTCGCAAAAATTTGAAATGGTGACTAACATTTACTTACTCTCACTTATGCCTGAATTTTGGGTTTAACTCCCGTTGTATACCCGATTGTCGATACGATGGTTTTTGTCCTCATTAACCCGCATGGCTATGATATTTATTTTGTTTGGATGATTCTCCACTTGAATGATGTTTTAGTCTCATTATCCCACGAATAATTCCTCCCCCCTTGATGTGAAATTCAAGGACGTCCTCGTTCTCATCACCCTTAATTGATTTTATATAAATTGACCATGAATAATATACATGCATTTAATCTTGTATGTTGGTAAATGAAAGTTTAAGAGGGAGGAAATAAATGTGATTACCTTAGGTTAACTTTGTGAGTGCCTTGAGTGTTGCATGTCTACTGAATTGTTTCCTGTTGTATATTGAATTGATGCATATTTCTGGAAATTCTGAGCAGGAACAGGTCTCTATTGTTTTGCTACACGAATAGGGTTTTTGTAGAACTGATATAGACTTGTTGTTTGTTTCTTTCCTTTCTAATCATCCTTTGTAAATACTTCTTTCATTGTACCTTGATATATCTTTTTGGTTCACTGTAATAATTCCTACAGGATACAGGGGATCCTGTAGAATTTATTTTATGCAATCCAGTTTGCTGATGATGGTAGTGGTGATGGTGATAATAGTGATGTTGATGCTGATAATGCTGATGTTGGAGCTAATAGTGATTTTTTTCACTGGAAACCTAGCTTCCATTTATTAGGAATGATCTTGTAGGAATTGATGTAATTATGTAGATTATCCTGTAGATCATGTTTCCTGGAATGGAGGGATAAAAATGAAAACTTGGGAAATGGAAAGTGTAAATTTATGAAGGGAAACAAGGATAATTTATGTATGAAAGGATGGTAAGTGTTGGGTATGAAAGATGATGAGTGGAATTGTAGATTTTTTTGAAATGCTTACTGATTTTTATAATTCCTTGCTTCATGTGAAGATGGTTTCTAAGATGGAGTCCTTTGATACTTGCAAAACAAAAAACATTATTATACCAGTCCATTTTTTCCCTTTTTTTTTTTCTTTCTTCATTTTTTTTCTCAAGACAAATGTGCCATTGTTGGTTTTCACTAGTGTCATGCCTCATCAAGCCTCTAGGAGGTTTTTTTGATGAGGGAATTGATTTATTCTTAGATCTGAGACCACCCCCATGGAGGTTTTCAATCAAAGACATTTTCTATATGTCTCAATGAGGTTTTCATCTAGGTATTTTATTCATTTTTTTCTTTTTTTTCATTTCTTATTATTTGGATGGATTGAGAGCATCTCTGCTATCAATGACATCTAGATTTTGTGCCTTCACTGTTGCTGTAAACTCTTCCCTTGTCAGTGGCTTATTGTAGACTTTAATCCCAAATCCATTTATTAGCAAGGGGATTCCTTCCTCATCTATGGTTATGATCTGGATTGAACCATTATCATGACATCTTTCAATTATGTAAGGCCCTAGCACCTGGTCATGAACTTTCCCTTGAATTCCTTGAATATTGAATCTAATAAGAGGGCCTAGTCCCCTTCCTTGAAATTGCCATGCTTGATTTTATTGTCATTCCAATATTTCATTTGTTGCTAGGCTACTTTAGTGTTGAAGAGTGCTTGCATCTTGTACTCATATAAGGAAGTTAGTTGATTCAATATTTCTTGCTTTGTTGATGGTATATCCATATCCAATTCAGATGTTGTTCTCAAAGTATAATATTCAAACTTAATAGGGAGCATGACTTTCTTACCATAAAATAACTCAAAAGGTGTAAGCACTGTGGTAGTATTCCATGTGATGTTGTATGCCCATACTGCTTCTATGAGTTTCTTTGACCAGTTCTTCTAGTTCATGCTCACTTTCTTTCCAATTTTCGGTTGGTGACTTCAACCTGCCCATTTGCTTGTGGATGGTAGGGTGTTGAATTTTTGTGACGTATGTGGTGTTGTTGCATAATTTGTTCAATGAGTCTGGATGTGAAATTGTCTCCTTGGTTTGTGACTATATTTTTGGGATACCCAAATCTCGATAATATGCATTCTTGGAGGAATGCAACTACATTTTGCTCATATCATCCTTCTTGGCCTTCACTTCAACCCACTTGGTTAGATAATTAGTACATACTAGTATGTTCTTATTCTTCCCTGAAGGTGGATCAATTGGGCCTATGAAGTCCATTCTCCACTCATCAAATGGTTCCAATGATACTTGTGGCCACAAGGACATTTCATTTCTCTTTCTAGGCTTCCCCATCCTTTGAAATTCATCACAGTGTAGGGTGTATTGTTGAGCATCTTTGTGTAAGGTTGGCCAATAATATACAACTTGCAATATCTTGGAGGCTGTTCTTTTATTGTATAGTGCCCTCCAAATGGTTAATCATGGAAGGGATGGAGGATATCATGCAATTAATCCTCTCTCATACATCTTCTCAGGACTTGATATGGGCCAAGTTTGAACATATATCCTGCTACCCAAGTATATGTTGTGCTTTTCCTGACAATTTTGCATCTTTCCTAATAGGAAAAATGTTGAGGAAACCTCCCCGTTGTCAAATAATTGGCTATGTCAGCAAACCACGGGGTTTGTGTTGATATTGCAAAGAGGTCTTCATTTGGGAAATGATCATCTATCATACCTTCTTAAGTAGGAATTTTCAACCTAGATAAGAAATCTGCAACAACATTCTACTTCCAAGGCTTATCAAGAATGGTTAGATCAAACTATTTTAATAACAAAATCCACCTGATTATTCTACCATTTATGCTAGGTTTATTCATTAAATATATAATGGAAACATGATCAATATGTACAAAAACTTTATACCCTATAACATAATGTCTAAACTTGTTGAGAGCATGAACTACTGCTAAAATTCCTTTTCTGTAACAATGTAGTTTAGCTATGCACCAACCAAGTTTTTTCTTATAAAATAGATTACATAGGGATTTTATCTTCATTTTGTTCCAAGACTATTCCTACAAATTTATCTGATACATCAATATGAATATGAAATGGAAGAGTCTAGTCAGGACGTTGTAATACATGAGCAGTTGAGAGTCTTTCTTCAATTGTTTCAAATGCTTGTTGATAATTTAAAGTCCAACAATAATCTACATCTTTGGATAGCAGGGTAAACAAAGGAGAAGATATCTTACTGAAGTCTTTGATGAATCTCTTGTAGTAACCTTCATGTCCAATAAAAATTCTAATATTGCATTTGTCATTTCTATGGTAGAAGTTCATTTCTTTACATCTTTGGAGAACCTTATCTAGATTGTCGAAGGCTTCATCGAATGAGTTTCCGTAAGGGGTTAATCCATTCATATAGATCTCTACTATGTCATGGATGAGTTCTGAAAAAAATGATAAGTATTCTCTTTGGAATGTGTCTGGGGCATTACATAGGATAAATGGAAGGAATTTATAAGAAAATGTTCCCGAGAGACAGGTAAAGGTTGATTTTTCTTGGTCTTCAAGACTGATCTGAATTTGGTTGTATCCAATAAATCCATCTAGGAATTCCTTTCCAGCTAAGACATCCACAACTTGGTCAATGAAGGGTAGGGGAAAGTGATCCTTTCTTGTAGCCTTTTTTAGTTCTCAATAATCCACACTTATCCTCCATTTCCCATTCTTTTTCGGGACAATAAATAGGGGACAAATCCACCTAGTATCTGAAATTGGTTAAATGAATCCAACATCTAACAACTTTTGAAATTCTTGTTTAACTATGTGCTTCAATGCAAGGTTCATCCTTCTTTGGGGATGCCTAATAGGTCTGCAATATTCCTTGATGTAAATATGTTGAGTATAGATGGAAGGATGGATGCCTTTCGTATCCTTATAATTCCATGCAATGGTTGCAATGTTTCTTTTCAACACATCTAATAATTTATGTTCTTGTTGATTAGTGAACTTTGTGCTGATTTTGAGTGTGTTTGTAGGGCTGATTTCTATAGTCTTAATAGAGGGATTTTCAGTTTCAACTATGAATAGTTATGCCCATAGTTTTGTTTTCTTATCAACATAAATTCCAGAATTAATTTCATCATTCATCCCTTCTATTATCCCATCAATAGGGTATTGGTTTTGCAGAAAATTTAAAAGGAAGATGTCCTCATAAGCTTTTCTACTAGCCAAGGCTGTGCTAATTGTGTAGATAGGATAGGCAATAGTTTGGAATAATTCCTCTTCTTCTTATTCTACCCATATTGGAAGGTTTTCTGTTATTAATGGTTGCACATGGGGTTAAGGACAAGCTATTTTTTGGATTGACCATCACTTATAGTCATGTTTCCTGCCCTACAACCGATGTATGCATTTACTGTGGCTAGCCAAGGCCTCCCCAAGATAAGGGGATACCCATTGAGTTTATACCTGGTTTGGAGGACCAAAAAGTTAGTAGAATATTCCCAATAATAAATAGAGATCATTATGTCTTCCAACATCCCCTCAAGTTTGACTGTGGATCTATCTACAAGTTGGAGGACAGTGGGGGTGTCTATCAAGAATTCCTGAAGGTTTAGTCTTAACATGGTATCTTTAGTCATAACATTTATTACAACCCCTAAATCTATGAGAGTGTTTTGGATCAAAGTTTGTTGATTTTTAAATTTACTAAAGGACCTCCTAGATCTAGGTACTTAAGTACAATTATCTTCCCAAGAATAAGGTCATCTAGTTTTCCTATAACATTTATTGTAGGGGTGTATTTTATTTTTCTCCTTGGCCTTCTGATGCACTATTCTTTGATAAATCTATTAAAAATTGGAACATCCTTGATGGCTTGTAGGAGAGGTATCTTTACACACAAACTCTTAAGTTCTCCTAAAAGTTCATTCTCTTCAAATGTATAAGTTTTCTTTTCATTTAATCTTTCAGGATAATGTTGGGTTTGTGGCTGTGGTAAGATAACATCATATTTCTTAGGTTCTGCATTTTTTTATGAGAATTGGTTGTTGTTGTAAGACTTTTCCTGATCTAAGATTATTTTCTTGTACATCCAAGGAGTAAGTATGATATGTTGTTTCATTGTTGTACATAGGTTGAGCCTGCTTGTTATTTGGATTGGGGGTCGATTGAGCAGGTAATTGTGGTTGTCTAAGAGGATAAATATTTTAAATAGTTTTATTGGATGGAGGAGGAGGAGGCATTAATGTGGGTTGTTGTAAATTCTAGGGCCTCCATCCTTGTGGAGGTTGATTCCACTAGGGGTTTTGGTTTTTTGGCATGCTAGGGAATGATCAGTATGGAGGAGGAATAGGTGGCCCTTGGTATTTCCAATAGTTTTTATTCAAAGGAGGATAGAAACAATTCTGAAGAAGAAGAAGATGAGCCTGATATAATTCAGGATGAAAAAATTCTCATGGCTTTGGAGCAACACAGATCTGATCAAATAGACACAAAAGAATGCGAAGGTGTAGTAGAAATGGAAGGAGAACTCATTAGTGCTCTCGAGGAAATTTCCCGACTTGAGAAAAAGAAAAAACTAAGAAAATACCAGTTATAGATCTACAAAGAAAAAGACAATGAGGAAATAGTCATCTTAAAAATCCATCTGGAAGAAACCAAACGAAAAGAAGAAGTATTAATAAATCAAATAAAAGAAAATGAGAATATCTGTGACAAACTAGAAGCTGAAATAATTGTCTTAAGAAAAGATTTAGAGAAATCCAAGATGTTATCTGAAACCCTAGATAACATCTTGAGCAATCAAAGGGCACTATATGACACGACAAGGCTAGGATATAAAGAAAGTTTGAAAATTGTCAAAGGTGAATCAAGCACCAACAAGTCAACTAGTGGAAAGGCTACAAGTTATGCAAATGTTCTCAAGGGAAACAACTATCAACAAAACAATGAAAAATATGAAAAGAAGAGGCAGTTCGAACTGAATCAACCCTATTATGAAGCAATAAAGCAACATCAGTTTGAATATTATCAAGTTGGAAGACAAGGATCAATTCCCACAAGTAAGTTTTTTATTCCAAGGCATCCAAATTTCTTTTATGGATATTGTTTCTCTTGTGGAGATTTTGGACGTAAGGTTGTAAGTTGTAAAATATTTAGATACTACAAAAATGTAAGAACAAGATTAGACAAATCTCAAAAGGATATGGTTCAAAATTATTTCTCTCCTTTACTAAATGACATCGAGTTCCACATATGCAATAATTTTGGACACAAAGAAAGTGAATGCATAAGCAAGTTGTTGCCTATCTTTAAGAAAGACATAAAATAATACTTTACCAAGGTTTGGAGGAAGAAAAATAAAAATGAAGAAAATTGTGGACTAGCTCTAAATGCCAGCAATCAAGAAAATAAATGGTACATTGACAATGGTTGTTCCAARAACATGACATGAGATAACAATAAGTTTGAATTCTTTAATGAAGAAACATATGGTAATGCCACTTTTGGAAACAATGCTCCAACTAGAATTAGAGGAAAAGGGACAATTGTTTTAGATGAAGATAAAAAGGGAAAGACCAAAGCACATAATGTGTTGTAAGTTGATGTTCTAAAACATAACTTATTGAGTGTAAGTCAAATGTGTGACCAAGGACACAATATTATTTTTCATTCAAGAGGTTGTGAGGTAATGAATGCAAATACAAGGAAGCATGTGATAAAGTAAAATTGATGAAAGTTGGCTTTGGCACAAAATACTAGGTCATCTCAGTTTTGATCAGCTTGTTAAGCTTAGAAGGAAAGATGTTGTAAGAGATATGCCTAAAATCTACAAACCTGAGAATATTATCTGCAAGTCATGTTAGTTTGGACAACAATCAAGAGTTAAATTCAAGGAAATAGAACACTCCACCACTCGACCTCTTCATTTGACTCATACAGATCTTTATGGCCCTACTAGTACACAATCCCCTAGAGGTGAAAGATATTTCATGTCGTTAATTGATGACTATACCAGAATGGCTTGGGTGGGATTGTTGAGGCATAAATTTGAGGCTTTTGAAAAATTTAAAATCTTCAAGGCTCAGGTAGAAAATGAAACGGACTTAAAAATCAAATGCCTAAGGCCAGACAGAGGAAGGGAATTCTCATATGATGAATTCAATAGTTTATGTAAAAAACATGGGATCAAGAGACAATTTTCTATTTCCAGAACCCCTCAGCAGAATGGAGTAATGGAAAGGATGAACACAATAGTTCAAGAAATGTCCAGAGCCATGCTTGATGAATCAAAGGTACCCATAACCTTTTGGGGATAAGTTGTTCAAATTGCTATCAACATACTCAACAAAGATCACATAAGAGTAAACAATGATAAAACACCCTATGAGTTGTGGCATGGCAAACCAACATCAATAAAGCACTTCAAAATCTTTGGAAGCAAATGCTACATTAAAATAAATGAAGATAACTTAGGAAAGTTTGATTCTAGAGAAGATGAAGGTATCTTGTTGGTATACTCCTCCGGAAGTAAAGGGTACAAATTCTACAACAAAAGGATCCGCAAGATAGTTGAGAGTATATATGTAAAGGTAAATGAAGGATCATTTCAGCTAGTGAGACTCCAGTATCATGTTGAATAAGATGAAGAACCAATGAACAATGAACCACAAAACGACAACATAAATGCGAATCAAGAAGTAGAGGATTGAAAAGAATGGGAAAGAATGGAAACATCACAACTAAAGACTCCATCAAGGTATGTTCAAAAACATCATCCATAAAGTCAAATTCTTGGAAATAAGGAAACAAGTGTACAAACTAGAAGAAAACTTATAGATACATCCACCTCTACAAACTTTGCACTATTTTTCATGATTGAACCCCAAATTTTTTTGCAAGCAAGCCAGGATGACCATTGGATCAAAGTCATGAATGAAGAACTAGAAAAAATAGAGAAAAATTAGACATGGTATCTTGTTCCAAGACCAAAAGACAAGAATGTAATTGGAACTAAATGGGCATATAGAAACAAGTTGAATGAAGATGGACATATAGTTAGAAACAAGGCCATATTGGTATGCAAAGGGTGTGCTCAAGTTGAAGGAATGGACTTTGAAGAAAATTTTTCCTCTGTTTCAAGAATTGAAGGCATCAAGATGTTTTGGCTCTTGCATGCTACAAAAAATTCAAAGTTTATTAGATGGACGTCAAATCAACATTTTTAATTGGTGACCTTGAGGAAGAAGTGTATATGGAGCAACCATAAGGCTTTTTGCCAACTGAAAAAAAGGATTATGTTTGTAGATTAAAGAAATATCTATATGGGCTAAAGCAGGCTCCAAGAGCTTGGTATTACAAATTAGACAGGTATTTTCACCAACAAGGATTCAAAAAGGGAGCTGCTGATAGTAATTTATACATCAAGGCTGAAGGTAATGATATGTTAATTATTGTGGTATATGTTGATGACATTATTTTTGGTAGTAATACTGAATTGATGAGTAAGAAGTTTGCAACTGCAATGCAACACAAGTTTGAGATGTACATGTTAGGAGAACTCTCTTTCTTCCTTGGATTACAAATTGATCAATCCAAAAAATGAATTTTTATTTCCCAAAATAAACATCTCAAGGAAATTTTGAAGAAGTTAGGAATGGAAAACTGCACACCAGTAAGCACTTCTATGACTACCAGTTGCAAACTCAACAAGGATGATGATGCTTCAGAGGCAGATCAAACCATGTACAAATCCATGATAGGAAATCTACTTTATCTCACAACTTCATGACTTGATATCATGCAAGCTATTGGTTTGGTAGGCAGGTTTCAGTCAAATCCCAAGGATACTCATGTTCTTGCAGTCAAAATAATATTTAGGTATTTGCAAGGCACTAGTGATTATGGAATGTGGTATCCAAAAACTACAAACCTTGTTCTCAGAGCTTATACATATGTAGATTGGGTAGGTAGTATTGATGATAGAAAAATCACTAGTGGATGTGCATTTTTCCTTGGCAATTGTTTAGTATCTTGGCTCAACCAGAAACAAACTTCTATTTCTCTCTCCACAACAGAAGCAAAGTATATAGTTGTAGCATCCTGTTGTACACAAGTGTTATGGATAGAGACCAATCTTAAGGATATTCAAGTTCCCTATGATCAACCTATTTCTATCATGTGCGACAACAAAAGTGCTATCAATTTCTCCAAAAATCATGTTCAACACTCTAAAACTAAGCATATGCCCATCAAGTATCACTTTCTCATAGAACAGGTTCAATATTTGGTGGTCAAATTAGAATATGTTCCTTCCAAAGAGTAGATTACATATATATTTACCAAACCATTACCTAGAGTCTCTTTTGAGTACCTCAAAGAGAAGTTGGGAGTCCTTCCTATTCCACATTCAAATGTATAAACCTTTAATACAGATTTGAGGCTACCTAGCCTCAGGAGGAGACACTCTCAAGATGCGCACAGTCAGTAGGGAAATTCCCTTTTACATTGATGTCAAAGGGGGAGAAAAAATAGAGCTACGACGAGATGCAACAAAGAGGAGCATATAACAAGGGGGAGCAACTCGAAAATAGAGTTTCCATCAATGAAAAAGGGGGATATTGTTGAGCATAGTTTTCATTGATGTCAAACTCCGTGGAGTCTATAGAAACAACACAGTTGATGTGTGCATAGTATCAGGTAAATATGTAGATGATATGTGAATTGTATTATGTGTACACAGTAAGAAGTGTGTCACAGTAAGAAAGGTGTTGGACATTACAGAAAGAAGGTCAGAAGTTGGTTACAAGTACACATCAGTGCAACAATATGACAATGGATAATGTGATAATGAGACAGTGTGATAGTGCGACCAGTGTGAAAGTGCGACAATGCGATAGTGTGACAATGTGAAAGTGTGACAATGGACAGTGTGACAGTGTGATAGTGCGACCAATGTGAAAGTGCAACGATGTGACAATGTGATAATGCGATAATGTGACAGTGAGATAGTGTGATAGTGGATAGTGTGACGATGTGACAGTGCGACAGTGTGAAAGTGTGAGAAGGTGACAGTGCGACTGTGCAACAATGTGACAATAAGTAGTATGGAAATGATCAATATGGTGCTCATAAGTATGGACTGAGCAGTATGAACTGCGCGATATGGTCTGCGTGACATGGACTACGCGGTATGAACTTTGACGAGACTATGCCAGAAATTTGTCCATTTGACTTGGTCCACTTGATTTAGTCAAAGAATGTTTGATAACATAATTTTTTCTATAATGTAACTGCCATATGCCCACATACTTTATTGTAATTGACAGGATATTGATTTGGTCAAAGGTTGTCCACAATCTAATTGCCATACTTTATTTAGACAAATTATAATTAACAAGACTTTTATATATTCAAAGTTTGTCCACATTGTAACTGTAACATGTCCACATATACGAAGATGGGCTCGAGAAAAATGATATAAGTATGGATATGCTTTGATTGTGCAACACACATAAGTAAAAGGGAAGAAATAGACTTCAACTATTCACAAGAACAAAAATATAAATCCACAAGTCTGCATTGAAAGGTTTTTTTTTTGTGGCCTGAAACTAGGGTGGAAGGGTTGTGCTAGGGTTAGTTGTAGCTCACTGAGGATTGGTGTCCTCAAGAGGTTGGTGCTTGCGCAGACACTGAGTTGGTGCTCAGTCTAGGGAGTTGGTGCTTCCTTTCAGTTGGTCTTGGTAAACTAGGGGGTTGGAGCCTCCTTTCAGTTGGAACTGATAAATCCGGGGAGTGGATGCTTCCTTCCAGTAGGTGATGGAAAAACAATGAGTTGGTGCTCACACAGAGAATTGGTGTTCTCATTGTAATGGGTTGGTACCTGCATTATTGAAGAAGAAGAAAATATTTGTGGTTTTCTCCCTTTATGGGTTTCCATGTAAAATCCTAGCGTACTATGTTCATTGTTATGATTTTAATTTTTGCTTGTCAGTAAGTGTACTAGTTTAATTTCTGCACTATTTTGATTTCTGCGCACTGTTTTGAGTTTTGCTTGTTCTTGTCATTAAGTGCGCACTACTGATAACTTAAATGGTTGGAAGAAAAGAAAAATATAGAAATTTAATACGATACCGATTCACCCCCCCTCTCAGTATTGCTGTGAGTTTCAACAGAAGTTTTTTCAGATCTCGACTCATTATAATTTATGAAATATATCTTGTGGAAGTGAGGGTTTTTGACTAGTTCTGAAATTAGTCTTAAACAAGTCATTTTGACATTTTTTCTATAATTTATTTTTTAGTGAAGTTTCAGGCTGTGAATTTTCAAGAGTTTAAGAAGTAATATCATAGTACTACAAGCCAACATTTTAGAATTGGAAGGGCTCAAATTTTAGAGATATATCAGGACAAAGGTAAACTATCCAAACATCCTCAGAATTAGGGTTTGAAAGGTACACAACTTACAACTGACATAACTTTTGATTGGAATATATATTTTTGTTGATTCAAAACATGGGATAAAGAGGGAAAAGAGGAGTATTATTATTTTTTCACATGGATTCAAAGGGTGCTCCAAAATTTACTTCACCAAATAAACCTTTAGAGAGCTCAACCGTGACTAAAGAAGAAAGAGAATAGATTTTTCATCAAATGGAACAATTGGAAAATAATATGAATGAAAATAAGGAACATATGGTAAAGCATATAGAAAGGAAGATGGATAAAAATAGGAAATAGATGGAAAATAAGATGGATGAAAAATGGAACATTTGAAAAATTCTATGTCTTCCATATTCTTACATACTTTAGATGAGAGACTCCTTAAAGGAGATATCAAGACACAAGGAAATCATGAAAAACGGAGGAAATAAATATTGAGTCCTAGAATCATGATTATTTATCATCTTCGGATCCACATCATCGCGGATTCAATGTAGCACGATGGAACTACTTAATTCCCAATATTGATATGAGGAAGTTTGATGAAAAATATCCTATAACATGGATATTCCAGATGGGGAAATTCTTTGATATACACCAAGTTCCAACCTTACAAACGATAACTCTTGCATATTTGTATTTAGAAAATAATCAATTTGTATAGTATCAATGGCTTTGTGAAATAAAAAATGATTCTTTTGTCTCTTGGTCCATTTTTACAGATAATTGATAACACATTATGGGGATATTAAGAACAATACATTCTTTAGTCAATTGATAAATCTTCAACAAAGAGGTCCAATTACAGAACACATTCAACAATTCCAAAAATAAGTCTCAGGGTAAAGAAAATCTCAGAGGAAAATTTGTTGGATCTCTTTATCGGAACTTTAAAGGAGAACATCCAACATGAGGTGAGTCTCTAAGAACCTAAATCCCTAGAGCATGATTTCAGTCTAGCATGGAAAGTTGAAAGAAAAAATATGGCTACTAGAAGAGTGGTCACTGACAATTATAAAGAGCACCATGTTTTCTCTCCTAACCTCACTCAACCAAAAAGGTTGACACCTCAACAAATGGATGAAATAAGAGAAAAGGGACTATGTTTCAATTGTGATAGAAAGTATAATAAGGGGTATAAATGCAGTGAGAAGAAATTATTTTACATAGATTGTGAAGAGGAAGAAGATCAAGAATTGGAACCATCACAAGATCTCTAGATAGAAGAGACCACTGTGATGATATCTTGTCAAGCAATTAAATTTCTGCTAAATAAATTATGGTTAAATGATGAAGATTACATAGTACAGGATAACATTTATCTATTCTTTATTTTAACTTGTGTTTTATAAGGCTCTGTGGGAAGAGACCTTACACATGGTATCAGAGCATTAGTTTGAAATCTGGTACCAAAGGCCCACCTACCCACCCATCCTCTTGACTCTGGACATAAATCTAAGCTATGCGTCCTATAAACAGCCCTGAAACCCTCTAACCATAACCAGAAATAATCATGAAATGTTTAGTTTATAAACATTTCATGAATTTGTTCACTTGTAGGAGAGACATTAAAACCTTGAAAGGGGATATATAAACAAAAATAGTAAGATATATAAATAATTTATATATCAAGCTCATATATAGGCTATTCAAACAACCTATATGCAACATGCAAACAAGAGAACCAAGCCTATTCAGGCCTAGCCAACTAAACCCTAAAAAACAACAATAATGTTCCAATTATCTATTCAAAACAAATATATATATATATATATATATATACGAGTATATATTTGTTTTGAATATATATATTCCAGTGTCCTATATTCCAGTGTCCTATATATGTTCCAATGTCCT
>JASDQU011313930.1:13155-24833 GCA_032191745.1 Picea mariana
CACTTGCGAGCAAGTGTCCTCAAAGAATAAGTTTTGTCAGTGCGCCAGAGCGGGATGTTACATCATATCAGCAATAATAATCAATCATTGTAATATCTAATCATATGTACATATGTCACATGAACAACATTCAAACCCAACAATCTACTCGATGACTCGATCCAGAGTCCGAGGGGTTTCATCGATGCCTCTGCATCATCAATTTCGAAAGTTTTGCACACTAAGGAGAACCCAATAAATAGAACCTATCTATGTATATACAACAAAATAACATATCATAAAATCTATAATATCTCATAATCATAATCAATATGATTGATAGTATAATAACCTGGATCACTTGCAAGCAATTGTGCTCAAAGAATAAGTTCGCTCAATGCGTGCAAGAGAGGGATGTTACAAATATTTTAATAAATATTATTTTATTAAATATTATTTTATTCGTTAAAATGTGAGATTAATTTACGCACTCAATAACTGTAATACCCATCACTTTATAAATTTAAACATTTAATTTATTTCTAGTTTATGTCAAAATCTATATTCTGGAAATTATTGGAAAATGCTTATGTGGAACTATGTCATCATAAGCAAGATTTTTGTAACATTTATTTTTAATTTATTTAATCAACAAGGACAAACTGATTATGGAATCTAGTTACAAAGAGTAAATCATTATTCCCTCGGTGAGTAAAAAGGATAAAACTACACAAATGATTTTTTTTCCATGGGACAAGTGGAACCCTACTCCCAAAGGTGTGGGATGTGAGGCAACAGGATAACAAAAAATTAGGCCAAGAATATTCTATGAGTTAGGGATGAGTCCAACCTAAAAAGAATTAGGAAAGATATTAAAGACATGTATGTTATGAGGTAGGATGTTCTTGAGTACTTGTGAGGAAAAGAGTTTGATGGTTCATAGAAGAACCAACATCTATGAAATTTGGGAAACATTAAACAACTTTAGTCTCCATGGAATAATGATTTATGTTTGGGGGTGACAAGAACAAGTAAAAGAGGAACTGATTCTCTACTAAATTTGTTTCCGAATTATTGAACTGAACCATACTCATATATATATTATCTTCTTTGCAGAAGTTACATTAGTGATTATACCCAAATATATATCTGTGTTCTATTTATAATTTAAATGTTGATAGCATGACAATAATGAGCATGCTTGTAGGATGTTATTTGCAGTGTTTATTTATTTACCAATGCAGCATGAAATACATAACAGAGTCTGTACAATGTTGTTTCATGTAGGAAATTTATTATTTATATGTTTCAACTAGAAAGAAAAGAAACACATCTATTTTATTTTAAATAAGATTATTTGTTTAGAAAAAGAAAAACGTTTTTGGTTCAGAATGAAAAGAAACATGTTTGCACAATAGACAATGTATACTAGCACAGCCGCTAACTCGCGGCTGAGAACGCCAAAAGGTATCCATTGAGAACACTTGCCATAAAACCTCGGTGGTAATCCGTAATCTATCTGTGGTAATATGAAACGTTTGGTTGTATGATTTAATCCTACTTAATTATTTAAACGTGGAAATTACATATCCTTACAGTAATTTTTTAATTTGATTAGGTAAATGTTAAAAAGTAAACATGTTAACAGATGCTTTGATAAATGCAACAATGTTATGAACAATAAATCTGACTTATTGATTTTGGAGGATGACTAAGAATATGCCAGCATCTTCAATGCACAGCCATCATATTAGGGTTTAAGGTTAAATAAGGTTAAAAGATCATTAATTGTGCCCATTGTCAATAGGTGTACGCCTTTCGACATAATTAGTGCAAAGTAAAAAAAAATCAAATATTTTTCCTCAAACTAAACTAGAAACAAAATAATTCTTGTAGAACTCGTAATTAGAAACCATTTCAACACAAAATATGGTGTATTCACAAATCTTGTAAACGATTAAAGAAAAACCTATGGTTTAAAACAATATAATGAGGTATTATCATGAGATCATCATTTAAAGAAATAACATGGAGATCATAGCATCACTACCTAAGCTATCTAAGGCCAAATACTTAGAGCCTTCATAGAATCTAAGGCCAAATACTGTTAGACACATTGGAATAATATTCAAGAACAAAACTTAAGGCTAAATAGTGTAAATAAAATCTCTCCTTACCTTAGTAATCAAATCGACAATGAGCATGTTTTTTGGAAACTTTTTTTTTTCCCATGAAAATTTTTCTCGAATTTATGATAGATATAAATTCATTTACAAAAAAAACGCAGCCGCAAGCTGAGTAGGCTTGAAACGTGCAATAGCCAGGATAGAACTGGTACTTTCAAAAATATACCGTGCTTACAAGGGGAGATTGCCCGGCCACTATAACAAGTAACAGCCTGGAAGGTGAAGCAAATGGTGGTTGATAGCAGTCCAAACCTGGTCCACTCCTTTCACGACTAGCATTTTTCTATAACCTGAGTTCCTTCACGAGAGATCAAATTCCAATAAAAAATAAACTACTATCACAGCTTACAGAGCTGTCTTCAAGCAAACCAGAAAGGCCATTATAATTCGAAGATGTTGATAGAGGAGATAGAGCTCTCCTGTCCTCTATCATAGTGAAAGATCGAGAGTCTTCCAACCACTTCGCTAAGACTCCGCTTGGAGAGAGCATCCTCCTCGGTATTATGTGATCTGGGGATATGACTGAAGTTGATATCGGTGAAGAGTTTGAACAACTGATGCGTTTTTGCTTCCAACCTTCAATGTGGATGAATTGAAGGGTGCAATTTCGATTGATCCAATCTATAATAACTCTCGAGTCTCCAAGAACATGGAGGTGGTTTAAAGACCAAAGGGAAGCAAGGGTGAGAGAAGCCCATAAGCCCATGAGCTCGGCTTTGGTGTTTGTACCTGCACCGCAGTTAATGAACCACTTTGTGATCCTCAACGGATGGGATTTGAAGGTGCCTCTAGCCCCACAACATAATCCGGAAGACCGTGCTGCACTGTCAAAACAAGCCAAGGTATGGCCTTTAGGCAAAATAAAATCCACAGCTTTGTAAGGGAGAGCCTTAACAATAAACGGTTGCCAATGGAAGGTAGCCAGAGTTCTGTGAAAAACCGCAAAGGAGGATGGTGGAGCATCCTCAAAAATGGCCTTGTTGCATTCTATCCATATTTTCCAGCAAACCATGGCAGCCAATGAAAGCGGCGCAGCTTTTTCCGAGTACCAATAAGAGAAGCAATCTGCAATGGTGGCGCCGGTCTAGGTGAAGGAAAGAGAGAAGTGTTCTAATAATCGGTTCCAGACTTATTTTGTAAAATTACAATGTATCAATAAGTGATTTATGTCCTCAGATGCTCGACAACAGAGAGAGGAAAACCATGGACCCTGCCAGCCTTTCTTACGGAGCACCTCCCAGGTGAGAGCTTTTCCATTTGCACAAAGCCAGATAAAGAGTTTGTGTTTAAGGGGGAGCGGCCATTTACACAACTGGAAGAGCCACGGAGGTAATGCATTGACGTCCTGTGCTGGTAGGAGGGCCGCGTATATATTTTTGACTGAGACTCTGCCAGTGGCATCACCCCCGGCCCAGAAGAGGGCGTCCCGTGCTTCGGTGAGGGAGATACTAGCCTGTTTTAAGGCTGCCGAGAATGAATCCCATTCCAGGGCCATCAATCCGAAAACGGAAAGTCCCTACTGTGTAGCCAGAGATTCAGGAGAGGAAAAGCGCGAGTCTCCACCTTCATCTGTGCTAGTGAAAAAAAATTAAAATATCCTAGCTGCGATCTGAGCGGCAGAGATAGGATCGAGTGATCATCCAAGAAAAGTATTTTATCTATGCCCAATTTGATTTCAGAACCCGATCCAGGCCACCAACGGAGCCAGTGAAGGATCACCGGAGAGGAAGAAACCATACCCCTCCAAAATGGTGAAGCCCTCTTTTGTAGGAGATGTGTCTTTCACAGGCAAAGATGAAGGGGCAGGGAGCCTAGATACTTATCCACAATGACTCGGTGCCAAATGTTGTCAAGGGTGACTGCTCTCCAGAAGGAACTAGATAGTAGGGTTGTGTTGAAGATAGCTAGGTTCTTTAATCCCCATCCCCCTGACCTTTTTGGTCTAGAAAGAGTCTTCCAGCTGCAAAGGTGAAAGCGGCGCTTCCCTGTAAGGTCATTCCACAGGAAATTGAAGGAGAGTCTGCGAAGCAGACTAATGATCTTGTTGGGAATCCATTCCAGGGTCATCCAATAAACTGCCAGACTTTCTAACACCAACTTTACCAGTATAAGTCGTCCACCCAGGGAAAGCCATTTATTACACCAAAAGCCTATTCTCCTTTCGAAGATGGCCACTAACCAGCTCCATTCATTTGAGGAGGAGGCTCCCGGTTTCAGCTGGTAACCAAGGTACTTGAAACCTATGTTCAAGTCAAAAAAGGAGTAGGGTATGGAAACTTTGAGGCAAGAGAGCTCGTCCTCTGAAAGACCCCAATAGTGAACAGTGGACTTTGAGGGATTAATGGACAGCCCCGATACGGAACATAAGTGTTGTAAAATGTCTAGAATCGCAAGCCACTTTGCTAAATCTGCTTTTGACAATAGAAGAATATCGTCAACAAACATGAGGTGAATGATCTTGATGAGATTTGAAACCTTTATACCAGAGATGTGGTGCTCAAAGAAGCTTTTGGAGAGGAGAAGGCTAAGTCCTTCCATAATTAAAATAAAGAGATAAGGAGAAAGTGGGCAGCCCTGGCAGAGTCCCCTTTCGCTTTTAAAAAGTCTAGTCGCCTCACCATTTATCAGCACTGCGAAGTTTACACTAGAGACACAGGACATAATCCAGTCAGTGAAGTTGACACCGAAACCCACTGAGTGTAGGATTAGTCTCAGAAAATCCCAATCAATGTTGTCAAAAGCATGCTCTTTGGGAAAGTTGTTATCTCCAACTAACATATCCTTCGATACAAAGGACATTTACAAATTAGTTTTCAAGTTAGATAAATAACAGAACAAGAAACCAGATATGAGCTTTAAACTATCCAACCCTTAATAGTAGAGGAGTAAGCTATCACTTGCAAATATTTGGCATTCATTATAGCTCGGGTTGAGTGAGCCATGCAAACACAAAAGAGAAACAACAAAATCCTACGTCATCGAAAGGAATTGATTCAATGAAAATATGATAGAATCGATTACCATGCCACACTTAAGGCTTGGTGTACTCTTAGAATGAGACAAGTAGAAAAATTAATGGCGCCAAGGAGTGGCCTACTCAGACCCTTCCCTCTTGGATAACCATTAAGCTAGCTATTTTGTAAACCTGATTCTAATCATGGTTAGTCATTAAACAAGTCGACGTTTAACTCAAGTTCTGTAACATATGACGTGATGGGTGTATGTATCCTTCAATGTGACATTTGTTAGAAAATAAATGTTTTTATGATATCCGTAGAGACCCTAAGGCCGAAATCTAAAGTAGTTTTACACATTTTCAAAAGAGGAAGCATTAATTCGTTCCACTTTTACCAATGTAGTTTTAAACATTTTCAAAAGAGAAACCATTGATTCGTTCGACTTTTACCAACATAACATGGTTATAATAATATTATGGGTCTACTATATATATTGCAACTTGGAGGAGGGGGTTAAGAACCATTAATAACTAGTTTATATATGATATCCAAAGTTGATATACGATTTACTTATGACTAGTTTAAATCATTAATAACTAGTATTTAACCTACGGGTCATAATAAAAAATTTAAAGTTGTCAAGAAACACAATACATTAGAATGAAAACATAATAGAGAAATTTAATAGAGCAAGTTGCAATACTTTTGAAGAGGAGAAGATCCCTTTTCAGTCAACTAAATTACTTCACAACATTTTCTCATTCTACACACAACAATGCTTCTCGATGCAATAATATTGAGGCCTTTGCAAAATAGAGATATCCAAACTCGTACTTTTTCATAATTTAGTCACACTTTTTGTCAAGATTATAGTTAAATTAGCATGATACTTTTCTCAATGTTAGTTTTGTTTTGTAATAAGATAAGGGATTTCGTTAAACAACATGGGGGGTTTGGCAATATCTGGCTTTTCATAAATTAGTCATTGTTTTATACTTATGTTATTGTGATTATTTATAAATTAGTTTTGATTCATTTTAAACTTTAATTTATTAAACAATTAAGGGACATAAATTTTAATCTGTAAATTTTAATTTATGTATTGTTATCTAAATATAGGTATCTAAATTTTAATTTATGTATTATTTTTTTAATTGAGTGAAATTTTATTATTATTATTTTAATGTAATCTTATCTAATCTAACATTACATGATAACATCTCCTCATAATAAAATCTAAAACACCTTACTATCCTCAATATAATAAATATCTTTTAAAATCTACATGAATTAATAAAACAAGTTTCTTAACAAGGAAAACACGTATCCTCTTTTAACATATGAAACCATCCTCTAACCTCCTCGAGTTGAAAAAATTATAAGTACTTTCATTCTTTTTAGTAAGCAACAATGATTCTCATCATTAATGATGACTTGTTCAAATTTCCAACTTTTGAATAACAAATATTATCATCGATCAATTTTAGTTGTTAAAAAAGTGTGATTTAACTAGGCCATCATTTTACAATTTCTTGTATGCCTTAGTAAGGTCATTAAGTAAAGTAACATTTTCTCTTCACAATAATCGAGAAGCTGCATTTTTATGTTTAGGAATTGTGTTTGAAAATTATTTTGAATAATGAAAGAAGATTATTTAGCATGGGGCATTCCTGTTATTGGGTACCTACCAAATATAAGTTTACTTTCTTTAAAATTCCAAAACCAAATAAGAATAAAATAAAAAAAATGTATTATTTCTAATAGAAAACTCCATCACTTGAAATTATTTTCAATTAAATCAAATTATACATGATTATAAATTATATGTTTCTTTTTATGCACTTAACCTTTTTTTTTTTATCAATACGATCAAATCAAATTATATATGATTATACATTATATGTTTTTTTATGCACTTAACCTTACGACATACATGGTTTTCTTTATCAATATAATTTGTAGAATAAATTATTTATTAAGTTTTTAAAAGATTTAAATAATTTTTTACTTATTAGTAGGTGTAGTTTTACAGTCTCTAACAACAAACATCAATATATATCAATATTTTATGTAATGTTCGAGAGGGGTAGGGTATGTATACTTCCGTAGACTTTACCAGTCAAATCGTTGAGCGAAGGGGGTATCATACACCAATTTTGTAGCATCCCTCTCTTTTGCGCAATGAGCAACCTTATTCTTTGAGGAAACTTGCATGCAAGAGATCCGGGTCATTATATTGTTGGTTGATTTGATTATGATTATGAAACATTTTGGATTTGATGATATGTTATTTTTCTTGTGTTTACATCAATAAGTGCTATTGGCAGGGCTCTCCTGAGTGTGTAGGACTCTCGACATTGAGGATGTCGAGGCATCGATGAAACTTCTTGGACCCAGGATCGAGTGAGGGAGTGGACTGTTAGAGTTTGGATGTTGTTGATGTGACATATGTACATATGATTAGATATTATGATGTTGATTGTTATTAGTGATATATTTTGTTGATGGATGTAGCCTAACGATAACTTAGCGACCAAACTCACATTTGGAGTAAAGCGGTGACACATGACAACTAGAGACATCATGTGAGAGGTGTGGCAGCAGCCCTGCTACATCCTACTAGCACTCCCATCATAGTTGGAACTATAGGTTAACGATTACCTAGTTTCAGAAGACCCACGATGCTGTGAGGGTAGACTGTGATAGTTGATCATGATGATTCTAGGGGGCACGCAATAAGGAAGGCCCCTTATTCTTTAGAAGCCCTTAGTCTCCCACAAGATCACGTGATGGAGTATTGACTCCAGGGGTTTGACATCTACCAAATATGGTCAAGGGGTGAATGACACCCTTGGAACATGTAGTGCATCTTGAAGGACACGTAGCGCAAATAAAACGGAAAGAGGCGATTGACACCCTTGGAGCATGTAGAGTGTATTGAAGGGCATGTCGTGCAAATAAAATGGAAAGAGGCGAGTGGCACCCTTGGAGTATGTAGTGCATCCTAAATGGAACGCCACGATTTTAATTGGTAAATTTATAAACCTAGTGCCTAGAAAACTATGCCTTCTTAGGACCTAACTAGCCTTAAAATGAATGATGCGATGAGTAAGTTTAATACCAAATTTTCCCTTAAGAACTGTAGCCAAGCCTAATGAATTTAAAACCTAGGTCTAAGTATAACCTCTGAAAAGAAAAATAATTAGACATATAACAATGGGGAAAGAAACTCAAAATTTAATTATTAAAGTAAAAAAATTATAATGGAGGATTAAATTTATTAAAATGGTAAATGGTTGTTTTTCTACAGTGGCTAAATCTGAATTTTTTTAGTTAAAAATAAAAAGGGGAAAACTTAAAAACAATGGAAACTTAAAGAAAAAGGAAAACTTAAGGAAAAAGAGGAATGTCTAACTTAGTAAGGAATCTACCCTTTGGAACTTTCTATTTATGAACTCAACTAGAATTTAAGTAAGGCGTAAGTCATTTAAAAAATGTAAAGGAATAATGGGACACCGAGGAGTGTTTTGAGGAACACTTTTAGGTGGGTGACGGAAATAGGAAAATTTAATTAATTAATAATTTGATTTTCTGATGCAACTAGGGGATTATGCTATATGTGTATGGGGGAGGTTTTTTCTGATTAAATAAATTAAAAAGGAATCTAATGAGGGTTTGGCAAACTAATCACTTGAAAAGTCATAAAAAACGATGGCGGAGGAGGAGCATGGCACGTCTGGTTTGTGTAAGGTTATGCTGCTAGAATTTCATCTTGACCGAATTTTCTCTTGTGGGAGTTGGGATACCCAGCTTGAGTAACGAGTGGTAGCTCGACCTTGTGAGGCAAGATGGGTGCAAGAATTCTATGGTATTGTGTGTGTGGCCCCTTTGCAGCTCGGGGGTAAGAAGAGTACCCCTAGCATTGGATGGGAGGTATCAGTGAGGTCTCATTGGTTGACAAGCGAGATTTGGATAGAACAGGAGCACGGGATAGCAGCAGTGGAACCTTTGCCTTCAGTCAAGGTACCCAAGTCTAAATTTCACAATTTTACTTTGTTGATTCCTTGTTAATTTACATCTAGATGGTATAAAATTTGGGTTTTTTGCTCAGTGTTTGTTGTTAATGTAAAGATTTATGATCTCCCCAAGAGAGACTACCTCCTTAGTGTTTATAGTCTCTATAGCACACAAAGCACTCCTTGATTATTTATCTGTAGTCCACTTTCCGTGAGCGTTGCAACCATCATTCATTCAAGTTGTCTACTAGCCTTCTTACATTCCAGTGGCGCAATGCTAATTGCACCTATTAGGCTATTGCCCGTGTTATTAATCTTTTGATGTGTTTTTCCAGTTTTCACGATTTACCTTTATTCTTAATCTTTTTATGCGAATTTCGAACATTCTAATCATTCATTGCGATCTAAGTTTTTCTTTTTTTTTTAAATAAAAATAAAAATCTCTCTCGATTTATTGTTGTGGACTATAAATCATTTTATTTGGACTTGGTCTGATCTGCTTGTGTCCATAATGAGTTCAGGCTCCCACCCTTACCTGTGTTTTGTTAAAAACTGCGATTGTGTTTTATTCTGGGTAGATTTTGTTTTTATAATCCTTTAACGACGTTTTAAAAGCAGAATTTGTTTTCTTACAATCCTTTAAACCGCATTTTAATTGTTGAGCAGAACTCGTTTTCTTTTAACTTTTTAATTGCGTTGAGGGTAGTGGCAATTCTTATGTTATTTTCTGAAATTCTGAGTAAATGGCACTGTTTCTTGGGTTTTTCTTAGCTGAACTTTAATCAGAATTTTAAATATTACCCAATCCTATGAGTGAATGGCATTGAAAAATGCATGTCAATTCTTATCCGTGAATTCCAATTACCGTAGTAGGCGAATTTTAGCTTTTATTTAAATCGAAATATCTGAAAGTGGCGGTTCCTTGTTTTATAATGAATTTAAATTTTTGTCTGATGGCAAACTTTAATATTGTGGTGTCTATATATATCGGTGTTAGAGTACAGTTCAATTTTTGTGGCCTTATGAAACCGTTAGGGTTTACGAGATGCATGTAAGCCCATGGTTTTCTCTTGGGTTTTTATTAGCATCCAGATTGTTTACTTTCAGCACCATAACGAGCTGCTCTTATAAACTTTGAAAAATTTAAAATCATTTTTTTCTCAACAACGTAAGGATTCTTTTTACCTCCGTAAATATCATCTTACCATTATCAATGTAAGCCCATGGTTTTCTCTTGGGTTTTTATTAGCATCCAGATTGTTTACTTTGAGCACCATAATGAGCTGCTTTTATAAACTTTGAAAATTTTAAAATCATTTTTTTCTCAACAACGTAAGGATTCTTTTTACCTCAGTAAATATCATCTTACCATTATCAAAGGTCTTGCATTTTTTTTAATATACAAGGAGTTTATTTATTTTACAGTAGTTAAACATGTTTTCTAAAGTCGCCATCAACATGTAGCTTGACAATAGTTGCCATGTTGTTTACAGAATCGTTGCATTTTAGTTTAACGAAATGTCTAGAAAGTCTTAAAATTTAACTCACAAATAAATGAACTAAATATCCATGCTGAGTTGACTTGGTTTGCGCTTTACTTGACTTGTTATAAGTTTATTGCGAGGTGCTTTGGATTGTTGCAAATTGCAAATGCAGAAACACAAATTACCATAAGACAATCAACACAAATACAAACACAAAACACAACAATTTACATGGTTCACCCAAATGTTGGGCTACGTCCACCAAGCATTGGTATCAGTTATCTTATTATTCAGCTAATGGAGATTACAGTCAGATCTCACTCCTCTCAGACACACTCAGCCTCTACGGGCATACAAATTTATAGCAATATATTAGAAACTGATTATTAATTGTGATCTCATCCATATTCTAACTTGGTCGCATTGGTTACAACCAACCCTGGTTTATAGGATCTAAAATCCTATTCACGGATGAGTTGTTGTCACCATTTCCAACAATCTCCACCTTGACAACAATTAACCTGATACCTTGTTCCTGCTTTTGTTCATCACCTTTTCTGCAACCCAAGAGAAGCCAAGCACCATTGTATCTTCTCTAACAGTACTGGTTTTGTGAACATGTCTGCACAGTTCTCTTTTGTATGCACTTTTTCAAGAGAGGCTCCACCTTCATTGATGACCTGTCATACAAAATGGTACTTGATAGATATATGTTTTGTTTTACTATGATAGGCTGGATTCTTAGCCAAGTGAATAGCACTCTGACTGTCACAAAGTAACTTTACTTTGTCCTGTATCCTTCCAAACTCACCAAACAAACCTTTCAACCAAACTGCCTCTTTGCAAGCATGTGAAGCAACTACATATTCTTCTTCTGTAGTGGATAAAGCAACAATGTTTTGTAGCTTTGACATCCAACTAATAGCTCCACCTGCAAGAGTAAATACATACCCTGAAGTCGACCTTCTCTTGTCTAGATCACCTGCAAAATCAGAATCAACATATCCACAGACTAACTCACTGTATCACCTATAACAGTGGTCGTGAGTTAGTCTG
>JASDQU011313931.1:0-10650 GCA_032191745.1 Picea mariana
AGATCTATCATATCAATTTTGAATAAAAGAAAACCATTTATCAAAATCATATTTTAAAATTTTTTCTACTTTTTCATCATTCAAAATTAGTAGGGCAATCCTTATATATATAATAAAGAAGAGAACATGTCTTTTTTAGGTTTATGTGGTGAGAGTGGTTAAGAAGAGAACATGTTATTTTTAAGTTTATGTGGTGAGAGTGGTCAAGAAGAGAACATGTTGTTTTTAGGTTTATGTGGTGAGAGTGGTTAATAGAATTGTTTGAAAAGTTTTTGTCAATATTTCGTATCTCTAAATGAATCTTCAAGACAAATAATCAAGTAGGTGAAGAAGGAGACTCAACATATAAATATGAAAAAAAGCAGAAACTAAAAACCCTAAAAAAAACTCTAAACATGAGTTTTAAAACCCTAAAAAAGTTTATTAAAATATAGATAAATTTTACTTTTTCAAATTTTATTTTTGAAATTTTACTTTTTCAAATTAATAAAGATGTTTACCTATCATCTCGTATTAATTTTGAATAGACAATAGAAAGCCGACGTAATATGAATGTGATCTATAAAATTAGTGTCAATGGTTATACGAAAGGCTACGTGTGTGATTCCTGACACAATGTCGGCATGTACAGGTACTGTACCATACCTTAAGGACGCCTTTCTCAATGATTCCTCTGCTTCGTCAACACAAAAGTATTCCTCGCAGTACATACAAACGGGCAGAGCCGAGCATTACAACAACTGAACTCTCTCGTTCTCGTGTAGAAATGTCTTATCTGTTCTGTAAGCATTTTCCGAGAAAAAAGGAAAAGATTCTATCTAGTTGTACTGGTAAGTGGCAGTAGGTAGTCGGCTGTGGCTATCCACCATGCAGCAGCCCAATCATTGCGAGGCTGCTGCAATGTATATGTTGTGGATGTGAGACCAAATACATTACAGCAGCCTCCCAATGATTGGGCTGCTGCAGCCTCCCAATGATTGGGCTGCTGCATGGTGGATAGCCACAGCTGTAGGTAGTCATGCACAGTCTGCTCCACAGTATGATTAGTCTGGCCCTCTGCCTCATGATCAGAAATACGCAGGTGCTCAGAGATCCCTTTGCAGGTTTGCATCAGAAAGTATAATTGAATCTGTTGCCCCACCCATCTTCATGCAGTATTCAATGTTGAGGAGTAGATGCAGTATTCAATGTTGAGTAGAATTCACCCATCTTCATGCAGTATTCAATGTTGAGGAGTAGATGCAGTATTCAATGTTGAGTAGAATTCAATGTTGAGTAATAGAGTGGATATTGGTGGCTCAGTTGCTGTAATTGTATGAATTTTAACCTACACTGTACATAATTAATCAGCAACCCAAGGGAGACAGTTTTTTTCTTTTCTATGTAGATTTCACAATTTTTTGGGCTTTTCTTTAAACTTATTGGGCTTCGGCTTCAACTGTTTGCATGGAATACAATAGTATGAGTTCATTTTGTTTTTGCACATACTAATTCGTTGTTAGAAATTACATTTTGTTTTAGAATTTGGTATTGATGTGGTTTGATATGTCATTTTATCAATCAAATTAATGAAGAGAACATGTAGTTGGTAATTGTGAATATTATTTGAATTTAGTGGACTTTCATTTCAAGCTTTAACGGTTTACATGGAATACAATTTTATGAGCACATATTAATTTATTATGAGAAATTACATATTTTTTTAGAGTTTGGTGTTGATGTGGTTTGATATGTCATTCCATTTATCAAATGAATGAAGAGAACATGTAGTTGGCAATTGTAAATATTATTTGAATTTATTGGGCTTAGGCTTCATGCTTCAACTATTTGCATGGAATACAAGGGTATGAGCTCATTTGGTTTGAGAGCTTGGTGTTGATGTGGTTTGATATGTCATTCTATCTATCAAATGAATAAAGAGAACATGTAAGTGGTAATTGTGAAAATTATTTGAGGATCCTGGTTGTTTGATATGAATCTTTACAAAATATTTGGTTTTGTTTGATTATTTTGGTTTAGAAAAAAATAACTATTTATTTGTGAAAAAACTATTGTTAACATCCTCACACTTGCAACTTAATATCCAATATTTAATTATTTTCAACTATTTATTATATATGTATTATATCAAAAAATGTTTTAAAGGAAAAAGAACCAATCTTCTATCAAAAAGGTCTTTTTGGATGATCTACTACATCACAATTTTCATCATGGAATAAAGATGAGCATAATTTTGATTTGAATGAAGGTTTAGATATATTTGGGTATAATGAAAAAATAATTAAAGAGTTTCAAAGGGGAGAACCTAGCACCAGGGTTGGAATTTCAAAGTTGAAAAGCTCGTCGAATTTGACGGTCTACACCACTACAATGCCCGTTTTGTCGGTTCCAAGGAAGAAAGTTGACGGTTGCACAAAATTTTGAACCGTATTTGACGGGAAAATTGGCCCATGATGGGCAATTTGCCCATCAAATTCCATCCCTGCCTAGCACTCAAAAGAAAAGAACACCTAAAGCAAAACAAGAGTTTCATGACTAATGGAAAATTAAGTATAAGTGGTTGAGTGGACAAAACATAAAGGAAAAACAATGATGGAATGCATACACTCTAAAACACATAAGGTTGTTGGACCATGGGGAATTGACATTGGTTATTCAAGCATCCATAATCTTTCACAAGAAAAATGGATATATGGAAACAAAACGAAAACAAAACCTATTACAGGATGCATAACATGCATTGATGATAGGCACAAGGAAATAGTCATCACAACTATGAAATTAGTTTAGTGGGTTGTGCAAGAAGATTTGTCTCTCTCAAAATATGAATCCATTTGCTTGTTTGTAATGTCCCCACAAACACCAAATATGCGAAAGAATAAAGACTACACACCATATACAAATTAGATGGCTACAAAATAATTCATTTTTGTTATATATGAATATCTTAAAGATGTACAAACTACAAGAATGTTGGATAGTCTTTTTTTCCATTGATGCTAGATGTACCTCTCTCAAAATATGAATCTCTTTGTTTGTTTGCAATGTCCTCACAAACACCAAACATGCCAAAGAATAAAGACTACACATCATATACAAATTAGATGACTACAAAAGAATTCATTTTTGTCATATCTAAATATCTTATCTTGAAAAGGTACAAACTGCAAGAATGTTGGATAGTCCTTTTATTTGCATTGATGCTAAATGAAAGTGCACATCATAACTTAGAAAAACACCTTGTGGTTTATGTCACATTTCTAGGCTAAAAAGAGTTGGAGCCTCCAATTTCACAAATTTTAAAGCTCATAAATGTTTGTGATGGAAGAGAGAAAACGACATATGATATAATCAATGATTTAAAATAAGCAAGGGGCCTTTCAAATAAAATATTGATTGCAATTTCCACAAGTGGTGCTTCATCAATGGTTGGCAATGAAAATGGCTTTGTTACTTTTTTGAAAAAGGGTGTCCCTAATCTTGTAGGTATTCATTGCATTGTTCATTGTGAAGATTTAGTTGTGTGATTTGCTTCCAAAAGAATACTTAAATTATTATTTGTTGAAAAATCAGCAAATGAGGTACAACCTTGAGTGCAAAATTATACTAAAAAAATAATCAACTTGTTTCTTTACAAGAACTTATGCAACTTGAAACTATTCAAGCTCTTCAAATCCATAGAGTTACATGGAGTTCATGAGGAAAAGTCATTGAAAAGTTTGTTTTGTTGATGTCTCCCATATCAACTTTGTTGAAAAATGAAAAAATGACTCACAGTATCATAAGGCAATGATCTTTCAGCTCAATTTTGTTTACATATGCTTGCAGATGTAATGTGTGAACTAAACAAGTTGAATAAGAAATCCCACGAAGATTATGTTGATGTTACCACTTTAGGGGAAAGCATAGATGTTACTATAAACACTTTAAATGGTGGTTTTAAAGAAGTGACACATTTATAGATGGCACATGTTACTTATCGAAATTTTTAGATGCCTCTAAATATAGCTATCTAGAGATTCTTAAGAAAGAGGGACTTGTTCTTAGGCATGAATTGTGATTTGTAACAATTCCACATGTACATGGTGATTATGTTGATACAAAAAAACAATCATGAAAACCTTGAATGGATGGTTGAGTAGAGAGGTGCAAACAACTTACAAAAGAGTATGTCCAAGCCCTTGTAGAGAGTTTGAATAGAAGGTTCCTGGATCTTGGTTTTTTCAACTCTACAGGGTTGTTTATCCCTTTTCATTATTTAAAGGATGTTCATGGAAAATAAGAGAATTCAAAGCACTGGATTGAATTTTTCTCCAGCAATTGCAACATACTTTGTGTGAGAGAGAAGAAAACAAAACATTATTTTCTTTTAAAGCTATTCTAAAAGAGTTTCATGCATTTGTTGATACATTTTTTGTTAATTATGAGGGATCATCCATGAATGATGCTTAGAGGATTTTTTTGTAACATGGAGTTACATGCAAATTTTCCAAATATGTCAAAGTTATGGTAGGAATACTTACTATTCATGCAAGTACAGTCACATGTGGTAGAGAATTCTCAAGACAAAATATTCTAAAAGATGCACAAAAAACCAAAACTATCATTAATTGCATTATATGTCTTGATTCAAGTATCACTTGCACTGCTTGATTCATTAATGATGGAATGTGATAGGGAATATGAAATTTGAAAAGATGTAAAATAAAGAAAAATCTCAAATATTTAAGGATTTTGTTTTTAATTACATTTATAATGGTATTGTATTTGATATGATGTAGGATACATCAAATATTAAATATTTTGCATAAACTTTTCCAATTTAATGATATTATGTTAAATGCAATTTCATAATAATTTTAGGTTATTTTACCACTATAATAATGTATATTAAAATTAAATGTTTTTTAAATAATATAACAATTCCTACATACAAATTGTTCTTGTATTCAGGATAAAATAAAAAAATAATAAAAACACATATAATACATAATAGTTAGTTAATTAACAAGTAAAAATAAATATCAAATTCCATGCTTTAAAATAAAACTATCATAAAAAATACTTACAAATAAAAATACTCATCTAATCATACCAAATTGAATTAAAAAAATGTACATTATTCTCTTTCTAAATATTGAAAAAAACAATAATAACAAAATCTAATCATACCAAATTGAATAAAAAAATGTGCATTATTCTCTTTCTAAATATTGAAAAAAACAATAATAACAAAATTCACAAAAGGATCCTCATGAGATAGTGATTTCTAATTTCCAACACCGAGTTATATCAATTTTATGTAAACATAAGTTTAGGAAGTGGTATATATGTAATATTATTAAAAAAAACTAAAAATGCATTTTAGAATTTAGTAGTGAAGAGATTATCTGAAAAGATTATCTCATGTTGTAAAACATACTTGCAAATTCATCTTAATTATGAAATTTTTTTTAAGTAAAAAAAATTGCATCTCAATTATTTTTTTAATTCTTCTTGATACTAAATAGATTTACAGTGATGTGCTTTATATAGAGCAAATCAACGTAAATCTCTCTTAACTAAAGATATAAATCTCTATTAACTAAAGATAGCAAGAGATTTACATCTCCATTATTATTTTTATTCCATTGCCCAGAGGAATCTATAATAGTTTAAAAAAAAAAGTAATTACAAATTTAAATTTATAAAGTGTCAATTTTAAATTTAAAAATTTTAAAAATTATCAATCTTTTAGATGAAAAAATAAAGACCATTTTCTAAAATCCAAATTAATAAAGTAATTCAAAACACGTTCGTTGTAAAAATACAATACAAAGTAATAGAAAATGAACTAATTTATAAAAGATTAATTAATATTAAAAATTTAAATTTAAATTGTGTACTAATAAATAAAATATATGGACAATTACATTTTCATTAAAAAAATATATATATAGTATTTACATTCATAATATACGGTGAACCAATTTGGCAATAATTTCTATAATATTTATAAAATAGATATCTAAAATATAGTAATGTTTTACAAATATAATTTCTACAATATTTATAAAATAGATATCTAAGATATAGTAATGTTTTACAAATATAGATAATAATATGGATATTTCTTTATGAAATATTGTTCTTAATGTTTTTATTCTTAAATATTGTTTTTATGGTTGATTTGTCTCATCATTTTGGATATTTTTTTATGAAATTAAAAATATGATGTCTCAAAAATTCTCTATCAAATTAAAACTTCTCATTAACATACATGAGTGAATATCCTTGCTCTAATTAGGTTCAAAAGCTTGATTCAATTTGCTTATGATCACAAGTTAAAGTCCCAACAATGAAATAAGTTCACTCTTGAATTATATTGTACTTGCAATAAAACACTCTGATTATATTAAAAATTCATATACTCAACAAGTTTAAGTCCCAACAATGAAACAAGTGTTGCATGGCAGCGCAGTCCCTGTCGGGTTGATTTGGGAATAAATGCACAGGGATGGGAAGAAAGTAGCGGAGGAAAATGGAAATTACAACGGAGACGTGGCAAGCAACATGAAGCACAAGTGGTATCCATGCATGAAATGACACGTGCTCCCTAGAGTAATTTTGGCATTGAAACCATTTAGGTTTTGAAAGTATATAATCCATCTTGCTTTTATTTTTTACCAGTAGTCTGACTCGCCATGTTCGAAATTTTCGTTCCTACCTTGCATGTTTTATCTCTTCAATGTATTTATGAAATTCACTCATAATGATTTTTGTATACTTTGAACTGGTTAGAGTTAAGTACAATTTTCATAGTCACTTCTTTAAATAGATCATCTGGCTTGTGTGTCTCTATATGTGTCAGGACAAATCGAGTTATCTGCAATGGCAAAGAAACAACTAATTTTTTTTTTGAATCCTACTGCGTTCTTATAGATGTGGTACTCCTCTATAAGTTTTTTCTGTCGCGTGTATAGTTCAAATGTGAGACTTAGATAATATACATCGCAATGACTTGAAGCAATACAAAACGATAGAAAATGTTTTTTTTTTTTTTTTTAAATAAAGGTTCCTGGAAAATAGGACCAGGACTCATGCAGATTAAACATTGAAATTAAATAAACAAAATCTCTTGACATTCAGCATAGTTGAAGATAAAAATTTCTGAGCACATAAATATAAAAGGAGATAAAAATAGTTTTATTTAAAATATATCAAAAAATAATATTGTGTGTTACATATTCCTGGAAATTTAAATGTGTTTTTCATATAGACTAGGATTGGGGCTCCCACAGACCATAAAAGAAATATGTACAAGAAATAGGTCTGTAGAGAGAAGAAGTGGGCGACGGTAGAGAGCGAGACCTAAAAAGAAGAAATTGGATGGTATCAGTCTTTGGTTAGACATTTCTATTTAAAAAGGTGGAATAACTGGATTGATAAAAAAATAGTATGTGATCAGTATAGACTTACACCGATGGTATATATCTCCCCCTTTGTTATTTGCTTGCTGATGCATTTTTATTGTTGTCATCGACAACTACTGGAATCGTGCCAACTGCCTGTTGCCCTTCGTCGGCAAGCTTCTCGATTGACCTTTGGATCCATTCTTCAATGTAGCCTCTCAAGGGGGCCACGTTGATCTCATCCTGGATTTTTATGTTGAAAAGATCTTTTTCTAATTCCCTTAGATCGATAGAAAGATTACGCAAAGCCTGATCAATTTCTTAATTTTGTACCGAATAGTCCACTAGCCAGTTGTCCACATCATCTTCACCATATTCAAGGATGTTGTAAAACTTTTCTAAAGACAACCCCTTGAAAATATCAACCTGTTCATCGAAGGCTTGCTTAGTTAAGGGCAAGGAGTTGATGATTAAGTTGGGGTCTTGGACATCGTTGGTACTTCCAGCTAAGTCTATTTCGATCAACCTTTTGAATAATTCTTCTTTCTTTGATATGGCTTGTTCACATGACTAGACAATGAGATGCAGGTTCCTCACTTTCTCTTTCTAGCATGCATTTAATTGAGTGATCTGGGTTGGGGAGGTGAGATCTTCTTGTCTTCTTCTCATATCTGTCATGTTAGTGACATGGAAGCCAAAAGGGATGATTGTGTCTATATAGAAACGTTCTTCATTTTTTAAATCCACCTGCAAATGTTCATGCAAAGCATGTGCTCTCGTTCCAAGGGAATCCATACTTTGTGTTGTTTCCTAGGCTTCAGTAATCAGCTCCATTCTTTTCTTGATATTCTTCTCCACATAGCCTCTACATGATGTGAGGAGGCTGGAGGATCCTTTTAACTTGGTTGCAGGGGTGGCAGGCATGGTTATTTCTAAAGGACTGGCAAGCAATGGCATAGGAATCAAAGCTTCCTCCAATTCCTTGACTCGGCCCTTCATTCTGGCATTCTCGGTCTCAATGCCTCCAATAGAATCATCAAGAGCATCTACAGTTGCTCGGTGAAGTCGAGAGATTTGGGAAAGCCGCATGTTCCCAAGGTTAATCTTTGAATGAGATTTCCCTTTCTCATTTCTTACATCTCTCCTTTCAATAATTAAATTTTTAGACTCGTTGTCAAAAACAATGCTCTCAAACACGAAGGATTCATCTTCGTCAAAAATTTCGGTCTCAACTATTTCCATTGGGGGACTATGATAGATGGTGTCCACAGGATGATCAACGTTGTGGAATACGCTATCCACATCAGTCTCAAGTTCCATGTCTTCACTCTTAATTTCGGGCTCTTCTGCTTTCCCTACAAAGTTTTTTCTCTTCTTCTTCATGGGAAGCTTGTGACAACTATCAATTTTAGCGCGAGGAGGGTTCTTATCTCCTCCTCGATTTTAAGAATTCTGGGTTGCTTTCTTACTGAGGTGGGTCGTTGGAGATTTGCTCTGGGATGTCGTACTCTTGGGAGTGGTAGTCGGGTATTGAACACTCTTCTCACCAGGGCCTTTTCCTTGTTGTTTGTACAATTCAATGGTGCTTTGTCATGTCTCTAGGTCGTCAATGTCAGAAGCAGGAGTGTTGTCGTCATTGTATGTGTTTTCGCTCTGGCGTCTCTGGAAAAAAGAATTGTTGAAGCCAACTTCCAGTAAATGTTCTAAAAAAATCCCATTAGGGTCGAACCCTCTTAGCCTTTCAGCATATCTTAGATTCAAGTTGTTGAAATGGGCTACGAATTTATCAATTTTGTTGACGTTCCTCAACATGAAGTCCTCGACTTTCCAAGGTAGAGGAATGGACTGTTTTTTTCTCTTCTCATGGAATAGATGCAACTAGTAGTTGTATTGCCTTGCTATTTCCGTAACAAACATTATGTCTGTAATGTAACATGGAAGGAAAGCAGGATTTTCCTTGGAGCCAAAAATCCTTATCACACTGTAATTCTCCATTTGTTCAAGTGCCCCCTTCCTATCCAAAAACTTGCTTTCCTGGCCAGACATGTGGGGAGCATCCTTTCCTAGCAATAAATATTTGAAAACAGAGACAAAGTCATTAAAAACCTCATAAACATAGTGGGAGGCCTTGTGCCTCCACAAGGCCTGGTACCAGAAGGTTATTAGGTCAAATTCCCAGTTTACCTTCTTGGACACATATAGTTTTGGAAACAGACAGCAATGCGCTATCGCCAAAACCAAGTAGGATGACATATAAATTTCTTCTCCTTTTAGAAGCGTGAAAATTGTGAACAGATTTCAATGGAAATTAGCTTCCCCCAATAAAAAATGGCTTGTTCCTTGACTGTGAAATACAAAATATAAAGAACCATGCGAGAAATAATTGTTGTGGATTCCTATCCTGTTATTCTTGTAAACAACCAGGAAATTTCCTAGAATGGATTTCTAAATGAGCTAGCTTGCAAGCATGTGATATCTTCAGGAACTGTCGTTAGGTTTTCGAGGAACTCGGGCAAGAGGTCCAACCTGTTATCGTGATTTTTTAGGAACTGCTTGGAGTCTTCTCCTCTGAAGGCCAATGTTGGCTTCGACAATCTTAACATCTTGCGGAATACCTGAGGTGAAAAAGAAATAGGAGAGTGGTCCTGCAGTGGAATAATTATTTGGCCTGAAATATATCTATCGACGCACCAAGAAACCAGCTCCTTACAGTCAAAAAATTCAGGGACACATCCTTCACGTGCAATTCCAGAGGTCTAAATTACTTCATTCTAGGTGAAAGGGGATGAGTAGTAAGAGTATGCCCTGGACCACTGGAAGTTCTGGTCCCCACGCCTGAATATTTTCAGTGTATCTCCACAAAACTGATGTTGATTTGGTGCCATAAGTTTACGAGAACTTTCGTTTGCTCCAGACGATGCTTGAAATGAACAGTTGGAGGGGATATTATAACCCTCCGCAAATGTTGGTCCAATGTGTGTGAATGAGAAATCTCCTCGAGCCTTTCACTCAGGATTGGAGGTTTCATGAACCCGACGACGCATGAAAGACATTCCATGATGTTTGAAATTAACACTCGGAATGGATAATATAACCCTTCGCAAATCTTGGTTTAATGTGTATTAATGGGAGATCTCCTAGAGCCTTTCTCTCATTAATGACAATCTTTATGGTTCCTGCATGATGAGTTATTAGCATTAAAGCTTACTAATTGCATATTTAGAAATAATATATATATAGTATGAAAAGCGGTCGGACA
>JASDQU011313931.1:10989-24704 GCA_032191745.1 Picea mariana
AAGGGAGAGAGGTGAGGGTCCGATGGTCAAATTGTATGTCTTTACAATATATATGTGTGTGTGTGTGTGTGTTTATAAACAATTTTTTATTATAAACAAGTGTGAAGGTGGCGGGGATGGGGAAGAGCAAGTAAGGAATGGCCAAGTATGAAAAGCAATCGGACGGGCTTCAAGATAGGGTTACAAGGGATACTCAGGAGAGGTGAGGGCTTGGCGGTCAAATTGTATGTCTTGAAAATTTTGACTGCAAAATGTGTAAAATGAAAGAGGGCATGATGGGGCAGTCCAGTGGTCAGTTTGTATATCATGGAATTTCAGTTGTTGTTTGCAGGTCATGGAACAATGGAAGCGCAATCTTGAGCCCTCATGTTCGGGAACCCACAATCGAAAAAGTGGCTAAGTATGGAATAGGGAAATGTTTTTATAATAATGACAATCTTTACGGTATAATAATGTTTTTATAAACAATATTTTTATTATAAATAAGACTCTTTTATATATACATAAGTATGAAAAGTGGTTGGACGGGATTTAAAGCAGGGTTACAAGGGATACTCAGGAGAGGTGAGGGCCTGACGGTCAAATTGTTTATATGATGGGGCATTCCAGCGGCCAGTTTGTATATAACGGAATTCTGGGTGTTGTTTGTAGGTCGCGGAAAAATGGAAGCGCAATCTTGAGCTCGCCTATCCGAGAACCCATAATTGAAAAAGTGGATAAGTATGGAATAGGGAAATGTTTTTATAATAATGACAATCTTTACGGCATAATAATCTTTTTATAAACAATTTTTTTTATTATAAATAAGACTCTTTTATATATATAAGTATGAAAAGCGGTCGGACGTGCTTCAAAATAGGATTAGAAGGGATACTTGGGAGAGGTGTGGGCCCGACGGTCAAATTGTATGTCTCGGAAATTTTGAGTGAAAAACGCGTAAAACGGAAAAGGGCATGATGGGGCAGTCCAGTGGTGAGTTTGTATATTGTAGAATTCTGGGTGTTGTTTGCAGGTCACGGAACAATGGAAGCCCAATCTTGAGCCCACCTATCTGGGAACCCGTAATAAAAAAAGTGGCTAAGTATGGAATAGGCAAACGGTCGATCAGACTCGTTTTCGCTAATATATTGAAATTTGTAATAGATATCCCATTACCTGGCAGGATCTTTTCTGCATGTTTCTGGAAAAGTTGTGTAGGTATAGTCAGTGTGACTGTCTCCTCGAGGCTTTTAATCATTAATGACAATCTTTACGATATAATAATGTTTTTATAAACAATGTTTTTATTATAAATAAGACTCTTTTATATATATATATAAGTATGAAAAGTGGTCGGATGAGCTTCAAAGTAGGGTTACAAGGGATACTCAGGAGAGGTGAGGGCCCGACGGTCAAATTGTATGTCTTTATAATATATATATATGTGTGTGTGTGTGTGTGTGTGTGTGTGTTTATAAACATTTTTCTATTATAAATAAGTACGAAGGTGGCGGGGATGGGGAAGAGCAAGTAAGGAATGGCTAAGTATGAAAAGAGGTCAGACGGGCTTCAAAATAGGGTTATAAGGGATACTCGGGAGAGGTAAGGGCCCGATGGTCAAATTGTATGTCTCGGAAATTTTGAGAGAAAAATGCGTAAAATGGAAGAGGGCATGATGGGGCAGTCCAACGGTCAGTTTGTATATCGCGGAATTCCAGGTGTTGTTTGCAGGTCACGAAAAAATGGAAGCGCAATCTTGAGCCCTCCTTTCTGGGAACTCACAATCAAAAAAGTGGCTAAGTATGGAATAGGGAAATGGTCGGTCGGACTCGTTTTCGCTAATATATTGAAATTTGTAATAGATATCCCATTACATGGAAAGATATTTTCTGCATGTATATCATGGAATTTCGGGTGTTGTTTGTAGGACACGGAACAATGGAAGCACAATCTTGAGCCCTCCTGTCCGGGAACCCGCAATCAAAAAAAGTGGCTAAGTATGGAATAGGGAAATGGTCGGTCATACTTGTTTTCTCTAATATATTGAAATTTGTAATAGATATCCCATTACCTGGCAGGATCTTTTATGCATGTTTCTGGACAAGTTGTGTAGGGATAGTCAGTGTCACTGTTTCCTCGAGTCTTTTACTCATTAATGACAATATTTAAGGTTGTTGCATGGTGCATTGTTAGCATTAAAGCTTAGTTATTGCATACTTGGAAAGAAGTGCGAAGGTGGTGGGAACAAGAAACAATGATTAGGAATTGGATATTTCGTGAACCTGCCAACCCGACAATCCGCGAAAGAGATTCCAAGAAATGGCCAAGTATGGAAAGCAGACGGACGGGATTCAAAATGGAGTGACAATAGTTCCCTAGGAGACGTGAGGCCCCGACGGTCAAATTGTTTGTCTCGGAACTTTTGAGTGAAAAATGTGTAACATAGAAGAAGAGATGATGTGGGAGTCCGACAGTAAATTTGTATATCGTAGAAGTCTAGGTATTATTTGCAGGTCACAGAACAATGGAAGCGCAATCTAGAGCCTGCCTGTCCAGGAATCCGCGATCGAAAAAGTGGCTAGGTATGGAATGGGGAAGCAGTCGGTCGGAGCCACGATATAAAAACATGAGTGTAAATGTGAACCCGTGAGTTTTCCAACCCTCACAGTTAGACATTTTTGGAAAAACGACTAAGTAACCAGAAAGAGAAAGTGGAGGGGAAAAAGAAACGGGAATTTGGTTAAGTATAGAAGAGAGAAAAGAAGGGCTAATATATTCAAATCTGTAATAGATATCCCATTACCTGGAAAGAGATTTTCTACATGTTTCTAGACAAGTTGTATACTTATTTCATACTTAGAAAGAAGTGTGAAGGTGGCGGGCACAGGAAACAACGACTAGGAATTGGAGATTTCTTGAACCCACCAACCCGACGATCCGCAAAAGAGATTCCAAGAAATGGCCAAGTATGGAAAGCGTTTGGATGGGATTCAAAATAGGGTGACAAGGGTTCCTGAGGAGACGTGAGGCCCCAATGGTCAAATTGTATGTCCCGAAACTTTTGAGTGAAAAATGTGTAACACAGAAGAGGGGATGATGTGGGAGTCCAGAATTCAATTTGTATATCGTGGAAGTCTGGGTGTTGTTTGCAGGTCACAGAATAATGGAAGTGCAATATAGAGACCACCTTCCCGAGAATCCACGATCGAAAAAGTGGCTAGGTATGGAATGGGGAAGCGGTAGGTTAGAATCGTGATATAAAAACATGAGTGCAAATGTGAACCTGTGAGTCCGCCAACCCGTGCAGCTAGACATTTTCAGAAAAAAGGACTAAGTAACCAGAAAGAGAAAGTAGAGGGGAAAAAGAAAGGGGAATTTGGTTAAGTATAGAAGAGGGAAAAGAAGGGGATAAAAGAGAGTGGGAAAATATAAAAGCGAAGGGCAATTTTTTGTAAGAGGGAATTGGTTTCAAACAAGCCCCATTGTTGCAAAACCATCATTTTATAGTCCAATATTTCATCCACTTACTCATTTTCTATTGTGCTTGTACCATTAAATGCTTTGTTGAAGATTTGTTTTAATTGCAACTTGTGGGAGTAATTGTGTTCTTTATACATTCTTCAATGACTTGACATATTATTTTAAGTATTAAACTTCCTGGATGATGGATTGTTAGCATTAAAGCTTAATAATTGCATATCTAGAAATAACAATGACGAACTTGAATTTTAATATTGTGGTTGATTTCATAGCCCCATTTGACTTCAGTTACCATATATCATATTTTTTTTTTAAATATTTGCGAAGAAGAAATTTGGTAATTTCATTAATAAAGTAAAAGTGCTCAAATAGAGGCCAGGGGATGGACAACTAATAAAATGTTTCCTTTTGGAGTAAAGGAATCAAGGAAGTGAAAGGGAAATAAGAGATCATTTGCTTAGCAAGGTTTAGATGAAAACGAAACTTCTTGGGAGGGGCCCCGACTCCCGCATCGTGAATTAGTGTTTCTATGTTCTATCTGCATTACGAATAGAATTGAATGTTGGTTTGAAACTGTCTAAAATTCATTTATGTTTCCATATAAGCCTGATGGAATCGACAAAATGCATTGTCATATAATTGTTCAATGTTCAATATCAGATCAAATTACTTGATCCAATAAAATATTCAAGAATTACGAGACTATCGAACCATGCAAACGAGAAGAGGTGTTAAATCCAAAAAAGAAGCACCAACCAAGATTCCAAGGAAATTTTCTTAATAGTAAATCTAAAAAAAAATAGTGGGCAGTATATATTTATCCACAAACATTGGACTAAGTTATTTGCATCGAAGCATTGAACATATTTGTCATAAGTACAGGTATGAGAGTTACAAAAAAAATAAAAAAATGCATACAATTCGGTGTTGTTCCTCTAGTGCGACAACATGCAGGAGCCATCGACAAGCTCTTGAACATGCATACAAAAATCATTACCATGCTTTTTTAGGAGGTCCTGGCAGTCTTCTCCTCGAAAGGTCAATGTTGGCTGCCACAATCTCAATATCTTGCGGAAGACCCGAGGTGACAAAGAAACATGAGAGTGGTTCCACAGTGGAATAATTCTTTGGCTTGAAACAGGTCAACAACACTCCTGCTCCCGACGTTGGTGACCTAGAGACATCGCAAATCACCACTGAATTGTACAAATAACAAGGAAAAGGCCCCGATGAGAAGAATTTCCAATCTGCGACCACCACTGCCAAGAGTACAACATCCCACAACATCGGTCCAATGACCCACCCCAGTAAGAAAGCAACCCAGAATTCTTCAAATGCAGAAGGAAATAAAAACCCTCCTCATGATAAAATTGATATTTCTCACAAGATTCGCATGAGGAAGAAGAGAAAAAACATTGTAGGGCAAGTGGAAGAGCCCGAAACTGAAATTGAGGACACACCAAGAGACCACCTCCTTTCACTCAAATACTTCAGGGACACAGCTTGCATGAGCAATTTGACAGGTCCAAATTACTTTGTTTTGGGCAGAAGGGGACCAAGAGACACCCTCCTTACAGGCAAAGACTTCAGGGACATAGGCTGCATGAGAAATTCCATAGGTCCAAATTACTTTGTTCTGGGCGGAATGAGATGAGTAGTAGGAATATGCCTTGCACCACTAGGATTTCTAGTCCTCACCCCCTAAGATGTTAATTGTATATCCAGAGAACATGAGAGTGGTCCCGCAATTGAATAATTCTTTGTCTTGAAATATATCTTTGGGCGCATCAAGAGACCATTTCCTTACAGTCAAAGACTTCAGGGACACACGTTGCACCAGGGACAAATCCAAACCCAATTCAAAACCTTAAAAATGAAAGGAAAGGATACATCTATGAGGGTGAGGACTTCCATCCGAGCCGAGAGACACAAACTCTTGAGCTGCAAAGAGGCTATTGCGTTCAATGTCAGTTTCTTTTATAAAACCCTTCCCTTTGGTCTTGTCAGGGCCGCCATCATCGAGCTGGGAAGTGCCCCCCATTATGGCTGATTTCAATTTGGGCGCAGGAGTGGGAACAACGTCTACATTTCCATCATCCATCTTCATATCATCGTCCATAATATCATCTTCTTCCGGCTCGAAATTGAGCTCATCAACCTCTGCGTCGGCCATCAATGCAAGTGGGTGGGTTGTTTGAGCAAGGGGGTTGCCTTGGAATTATTTGGCTTGAAATATATCTCTCGGTGCACCAAGGGACCATTTCCTTTTTTTTCTTCTTGGCGGAAGGAGATGAGTAGTAATAGTATACCCTGGACCACTGGAACTTCTGGTCATCATGCCCGAAGGTGTTTACTGTATATGGACAAAATTGTTTTCGAGTTGCTGCCATAAGTTAATGAGAATGTATGTTTTCTCCAGATGATGTTTGAAATGAACATTTAGAAGGGATAATATAACCCTCTGTAAATCTTGGTTTAATGTGTATCAATGGGAGATCTCCTCTATCCTTTCATTGATCAATGACAATCTCTACGGATCGTGCATAATGAGTTGTTACCATTAAAGCTTACTAATTGCATACTTAGAAAAAAGTGTGAAAGTGGCGGTGACGACGAAGAGCAATTAAGGTTTGGATATTTCGTGAACCCTCTAATGGGATGACGGGTGAAAGATATTGCATGATGCTTGAAATGAACACTAGAAAAGGATAACACAACCCTATGAAAATATTGATTTAATTTGTATTAATGACAGATCTCCTCCAGCCTTTTGGACATTAATGACAATCTTAACGGTTCCTGTAGGATGAACTATTAACATTAAAGTTTAATAATTGCATATCTAGAAATAAGTGCGAAGGTGGCGGGGATGGTGAAGAGCAATTAAGCATTGGACATTTTGTGAAGCTGCCAACCCGTAAAAGAGATTCCTAGAAATGGCCAATTATGGAAAGTGGTCGGTTGGGCTCAAAACCAAGGTCACAAGTTATACTCAGGAGACCCGAGGGCCCGATGGTCAACTTGTATGTCTCCGAACTTTTTACTGCAAAATGTGTAACACGGAACAAGGAATAATGACAGACTTCGACGGTCAATTTATATATCGTGGAACTTCAGGTGTTGTTTGTAGGTCGGGGAACAATGGAAGCGCAATGTTGAGCAAGCCTGGCCGGGAACCAGTGATGGAAATAGTGGCCAAGTATGGAATTGGGAAGCAGTTGGTCGGACTGATGATATAAAATCATGAGACATATTCGGAACAAGGCATATTGATGGGCTTCAAAATAGGGCCACAAGTTATACTCATGATACATCAGGGCCCTATGGTCAAATTGTATGTCTCTGAACTTTTGATTGCAAAATGTGTAACACAGAATAGGGCATAATGACGGACTTCAGCAGTCAATTTGTATATCGCGGAACTTTGGGTGTTGTATATAAAAGAATGAGACATATTCGGAAAAAAGACTAAGTAACCAGAAAGGGAAAGTAAAGGAGAAAAAGAAAGGGGAATTTGGTTGTCAATTTGTAGATCGAGGAAGTCCGGGTGTTGTTTACAGGCGTTGGAACAATGGAAACGCAACTTTGAGCCCACCTACCCTGGAACCCGAAATCCAAAAAGTTATTGAATATGGAACGGGGAAGCGGTCGATTGGACTCGTGATATAAAATCATCAGTGGAAATATGAACATGTGAATCCGCCAACCTGCACACCCAGAAATTTTCCAAAAAAACAACTAAGTAACCAAAAAGGGAAAGCAGAGGGAAAAGAGAAAGGGGATGGCAATTTTCGAAAGTGGGAATTGGTGTGAAGAAAGCCCCATTGATGGTCTTAACAATAACTATGAAGTTCATTAAACAGGTGAACAGGCTCTTCAATCAAGAAATAGATAAAGTGAGTCATGCTTATACTTTCCAGGATGTGTTTTCATAAGAGAAGCATCGAAAGGCTACAGTAAAATCAATTTTGGGATGTTCAAGTAAAATTATTGTACTGCCAACTTCATCATAAGTATAACAACGACGAATTTTAATTTTATTTTTTTGTGGTTGATATGATAGTTCCATTGGACTTCACATAGTATATATCCTTTTATTTCAAAACATTTATGAAGATGAATTTTGGTAATTTCATCGATCAATTAAAAGTGCTAAAATGAGCCACATATTACATTTGCTTCATAGAGCTTACATTAAAACGCAAAGCAACTCCTGTATATTATTTAAGATCATAGAAAAACCGCTAAGATCTTGAATGTATCATTAATTTTCCAGAACCAAGCATACGACCAAGAGCCAAGTGAACACCAAATGTATTGAAAGTCGAGGCACAAGGCAACACATGAATACAGAAGGTGCCAAGGGAGATCCCACAAGGGTCCACAGAGCAATACACATCGACCTATGCATCAAACAATTTGATATATAAAAAAAAAAAACATGTGGCATTGGTTTTCTCTTACATGTGGGATATCCTCATTGGGTAGCATGGATAGATACACATGAGATTGTTTCATTTCAAGTGCTAAAATGAGCCACATATTACATTTTCTTCACAAAGATTACATTAAAATGCAAAGTAGGTCTTGTATATTCTTTAAGATTATAGAAAAACCACTAAGATCCTAAATATATCATTAATTTTCTAGAACCAAGCATACAACCAAGATCCAAGAAAACACCAAATGTATTGAAAGTCGAGGCACAAGGCAACGCATGAACACAGAAGGTGCCAAGGGAGATCCCACAAGGTTCCATAGAGTAGTACGCATCAACCTATGCATCAAAAAATTTGATAAAAAAAAACACATGTGGCATTAGTTTTCTCTTACATGTTGGATATCCTCATTGGGTAGCATGTATAGATACACATGAGATTGTTTCTTTTCCTTCCGAGGCTTGATATGAATGTTTTTTTTTTGGTTCAGCCGATATGCAGTATTGCATTGTCCTCGTTTAATGTAAATTTTCTATGGATCTGAAAGTCATGCAACATGTAGACACTATTTGCATTTTTCTGTAGGTATACTTCATATGGAAATTATGCTATCCCAGGAAGCACATCTTGTAACAAAGGTTGTCTAATTGTACAATGTACAATTGTGTTGTTGACGGTTTAGATGGCAGCATTGAGACAATGTCTATATATGTAAGGGAATTTTTTACTGCATCGTAGATAATCGATTGTACCATCATTTATGAAAGCAGAGGTAGAAGCAGGAGAGTTGAATTTGGCACACATAGGCTCGAAGGGGGTTGAGTACGCATTCGCCGCAACCAAAACACCCTCAATATGGCCATGTGAGCACAATAGTTATTATATTGAATAATATAATATACAATTGCACAACAAAAAAAATTGCAGAAAATTGGTGAAGACAATTTTTATGAGCAAAGTGTGGATGGAATTGTAGATGTATATGCACAACAGTTGTCGAGCTAGTTAGTTTCTTGAGATCCTGTACTATGTTTGTTCACAATTCTATTACAAATGTTGCTTGGGTTGTGTGAAAGATCCTTTCTTTAACATCTCTTTTCTTTGTTATATTTTTGAAGATAATAAGTGGAAATTTCCCTTTATGAAATTGTTGTTCCATTGAGGGAAACAAATTTGAATAGGTGTCGAACAATTGCAGCTGCAACATGGAACAATGAAATAGTTGTGTAACATAACCAAGATACATGGACATGTAAAAGTAAAGGATAAAACTGGATATGGAGAACGGTACCATTGCCTTGTCATTGTCCGACTCTCCATATTTTATATGGAGAATGTGTTGTGAGCCAAGTTTTATTGCGAGTGTGACAATTGCACCAATGGTTCTGATTGGGTAAGTGTGGTTGCTCTGTGCAAGTTGGTTGATTGTTGTGTTTGGTACGAAACGATATTCTGAACAAATCACAGGAAATTTTTCCACAATACTTGTTTCATTGAGCGATATAATCCGATCACAATCACCATGGTCATATACTATTTTGGGAAATATATTAAAATTTGTAATGGATATCCCATTACCTGGAAAGATCTTTCCTGCATATTTCTGGACAAGTTGTGTAGGGATAGTCAGTGTGACTGTCATCATGGCTTTGTTGTTTTTCATGTCAGCACACACAATGCATCTAGTTTTGTTTTCCTTGTCCAAGTAAGTGCTATAAACGACCATTATGTCCCTGACGAACACTTGTCCAGTTCGGCGGTTGTTCAAGCCTTCTATTGATAGTATATTGGGTGTTATAAGTTTATACCTGGTGACATTTTTTGAACAGGAAAAGTAATGTGAATGGTAGTCTGCATTATTTTTTGTTTTCTTTTTTTCCTGGCATAAATGTACAAGTAGACGCACAACTTAGATGAAGTATGGAGGCCATAGTTTTGTAACCATACCTCTTAGTCTACGAAACTTGAACTATGTTCGGCATCTCACTTGCGCTCATCGATACTTCTTGTGAACTGCAAAGTATGTTTTGCAGATGACATCAACATATTTATCATGGCATAGATGAATAAATAGCTCAGGATGTTTGTTTGGTAAACATATCAGGATCACAATGTATGAATCTTTACCTTTGTCCTTTTCATTCTGTCGATGTTTGTGATGATTGACTGCTCATTCCCATGTCACTAGTCCAAATTTTTTTGATGCAAACATTTGTACATGAACATCATAAGGACTAAATAAGCATATGCATTATATATTGTACATAATTGTTCTGAATGTCACATACAGGCTCGAAGGAGATGGAATATGAAATAGGGTGTCAAGGGATACTTAGGAAACATGAGGACCCGATGGTAAAATTGTATGCCTAGGAATTTTTTACTGAAAAAATGTGTAACATGGAATAGGGCAGGATGGAGGAGTCTGGAGGCCAATTTGTATATCATGGAACCCTCAAAGCTAGAGGCGCAATCTTGAGCCCGCTAGGGCGGGAACCCGCGATCGAAAAAGTGGCTAAGTATGGAATGAGGAAGCCATCGATCGGAGTCGTGATATAGAAGCATAATTATAAATGTGAACCCATGAGTCTACCAACCTGTGCACCTAGACATTTTCGAAAAAATGACTAAGCAAAGCAACATGAAAGTGAAAGTAGAGGGGAAAAATAAAGGGGAATTCTGTTAAGTATAGAAGAGGAAAAAAAGGGGGATAATAGAGAGTGGGAAAATAGAAATGGGGAGGGAAATGTTCAAAAGTGGGAAGTCTAATCAAAGGCCCATTATTGCCAAATCATCGTTTTCTAGTCCAATATTGTATCCACCTACTCGTTTTGTGTCTTTGATTTACTATCACAGTTGGTATACCTTTTCGAAGATTGTACTTCCGCCTCCTCTGTTGTGGCATATAATATTTCATCCTCCTGTCCAACTAATTTGTTTCTTTCAATGTAGCAATGCAGAAAATACAGTGGACATGAAGGTAAGTTAGTATGCAAAAAGACATGTAAAAAAATAAATACAATTCTATTTATTTCAATGTAGCAGCACAGAGAATACAAGTGACATGAAGATAAGTTATTATGTAGGAAGATACGTAGTATGTACATACAATAAATTAGGTGCAAAGCAGTAGAACAAATATACAGACAATAAATGAAATACTAAACAATGGAATATGAAATAAGAGTAGAAGCATGCACCTTTGTATATCCTCTTCCACATTTGCGGTAAAGAGTCCCTCATCTTCTCCAGTTATTCTGTTTGTTTCAATGTAGCATTGCAGAAAATACAATGGACATGAAAGGTAAGTTGGTATGTAGGAAGACATGTAAAAAAATAAATACAGTTCTATTTATTTCAATGTAGCAGCACATAGAATACAATTGACATGAAGATAAGTTATTATGTAGGAAGATACGTAGTATCTACATACAATAAAATAGGTGCAAAGCAGTAGAACAAATATACAGATAATAAATGAAATAAAAAACAATGGAATATGAAATAGTAGTAGAAGCATGCACCTTTGTATCTCCTCTTCTACATTTGCGGTAAAGAGTCCTTCGTCTTCTCCATTTATTCTGTTTGTTTCAATGTGGGAACGCACAAAATACAATGAACATGAATGTAAGATGGTATGCAAGGGAGAACACGTAATATATACATACAGTAAATGAGAATCAAAGGAATAGAATAAAAGAGAGTTAGAAACATGAACCTTTGTTTTTCTTGATCCATGGTTGTAATTATATAGATTTTTCCTTGTCCAAAATATATTACAAGCCAGAAAATATTAAGAAATCGGATGGTCATAGCTGAATGATTTGGTTTTATGCAACAAAGTATCCACATATGCTTTGAGACATGGAAATATAATTTTGTAATATCTTTGATGTATATTCCATAATTCAAGTACAAGAAAAATTATATCTTGGTCAGACCAGTCCGTGTATAAGATAAAGAGGTTGCATTATGATATGGGCACATTTCACCATATATTGTTAATAAGTGTGTTTTGCACATGTTTTATCTTAACCAAAAGAAAGAGGACATTGTAATTTCACATGTAGTTTTCCAATTATTTGTTATGGCACTATTTTGTAGCATGTCAACACTGAAGTATCCTAGAATGATAATGGTTTCTTCCATATGTAAACGGTGTGATGCATTTGAGAACACATTCATTATGTTAGCAATGTTGCATGTGAAGCGGCATAGAGATTGAATATTGCAATTTGCAATCCATGGAATATTACTCTTGCTAGCACTATCTCAGCATCTTTTTCTTCTACAACAACATTTTGTAAAGGCATGTAGGTATGGTTCAGAGTTAGGAGAAAAAATTGGAGCAAAATTTAAGAGCAGGATGGAAAGATATGCCAATTTTGTGAAATTTTGTTGTAGCCTAGGCACTGTTGTACCATACCTAGTACCTAGCCCTTCTACACCTACATGCAATTTTCTTTTACAAGAACATCTTGCAAAGGCAACAAGTTTGACATCATATTTTTTATGTGAAAGACATAGGTTTGATTGCCATACAGGATAGGCAAGTACAGGATAGGCATTATATTTCCACTTCGTCACACACGACAAAGGAACGCAATTTGCAATGCTAGAAAAAATGATAGTTGGAGTTGTGCACACGAAATTGGCATGGACATGGTGCAGAGTCTCATGAAAAAATTCGAGGAAAATTTAAGAGCAGGACAAAAAGATATGCCAGCCTCTATGGAAAGTCTACAGGACAAGAACAATGAATAAACACTTAAACATTCTTACTTGCAAAGTGAAAACAAAGAATAGTAAACAATGAATACGAATGAAAGTATGCTATTGAAAGTTACTCGTTAATGATGAATGATAGAACCGCAGGTCCACTTGCAGGTGTAGGACCTGAACACTGCAAAGTGCAAAAAACAACTCCAATTGTCGGTGCAGGACCCCAAACTTGCAAAGTCAAAGAAAATAAAAGCAAGCAACAAACCAGTGAGAAAGCACCAATAGGCCCAACTGTAGGTGTAGGACCTCAAACTTGAGAACTTGAACCAAACAACAACAAGCAACAACCGACAAACCAATGAACCAACGAACAAGTAGCAACCATTGGACCAGTAAACAATATATGTATCTTTAATGACGACCAAATTGCACTCCAAACATAGAAGAAATCTGAAACATATGACGACCATGCGAGTGGAAATACTTAAACATTATTACTTCCAAACTACAAACAATAAACAACAAAGAACGAATACGAATGAAATTATGGTATCGAAACTTACTCAGCAATGATGAATGACAGAAGCGCAGGTCGAATTGTGGGTGCAGGACTTGAACTCCGCAAAGTAAAACATAACTCCAACTATGGGTGCAGGACCCCAACCTTGAAAAGTTGAAGAAAGAAAAATCAAGCAACAAGCACCAACAGGTCAAAATATAGGTGCAGGACCTCAACCTTGCAAATTTGAACCAAACAACAACAAGCAGCAACCGACGAACCAACGAACCAGTGAACAAGAAGCAACCAACGAACCAATAAACAATATATGTATCTTCAATGATGACTAAATTTCATTCCAAGCATAGAAGAATTATGAAACATATGATGGCTATGCGACTGGCGGTGGACAACAATATTGTCCAAATTCACTGCAACATTGTATGAAAAAATTCAAGGAAAAATGTACTATGAGAAGCCTATTTAAGTAAACATTTAAGGTTGTCAGAGCTGTTTAAGGGCCTCACGTTATGCAAACATTTAAGTTGTCCGTATTCTTTAAGGGTGTAACACCCTGTTTCCCCTAGTCTGTAAAA
>JASDQU011313932.1:8991-24491 GCA_032191745.1 Picea mariana
TAAGACTATGTATCAGTTATAGACAACTAAACAAAATGACTATTAAGAATAAATACCCCTTACCAAGGATAAATGATCTGTTCGATCAAGTAGGAGGGGCCAAGATCTTTTCAAAATTGGATTTACGATCCGGTTATCATCCAGTTCAGATAAAAGACAAGGACATAAACAAAACAACTTTTCAGACAAGATATGGACACTACGAGTTTGTATTCATACCTTTTGGACTCACTAATGCCCCAGCCACGTTTATGTGCCTAATGAACAGTATTTTCAGTTGGTACTTGGACAAGTTCGTGGTAGTATTTATCGACGATATCCTGGTCTATTCAAAGATGGAGGAGGAACATGAGGAACACTTAAGAATGGTTCTACAAACATTAAGGAAGCAAAAACTATATGCCAAATTCGACAAGTGTGACTTCTATAAAAAAAAAATACAATATCTTGGACATGTAATTTTAGTAGAGGGCATTGTCGTAGACCCGGAAAAGACAAAATCCATTATGGAATGGCCGGTGCCTAAAGATGTAGCGGATATACGGTCATTCATGAGAATCACCATATATTACCGCAAGTTTATAGAAGGTTTTTCTAAGATAGCCTACGCCATGACATCATTACAAAAGAAAGGAACCAGGTTTAACTGGTCAGAAAAGTGTCAAGACAGCTTGAACAAACTAAAGGAATTATTGACAATTGCATCCATATTAAAAGTAGCAGACCCAGATAAAGACTTCATCGTATGTGTTGATGCAAGTAAAGAAGGGCTAGGTGGTTTCCTAACTCAGGAAGGACACGCTATTTGTTATGAGTCCCCGAAATTAAAATAACACGAGCAAAATTATGTCACTCATGACTTAGAATTGGCAGCAGTAATACACGCCTTAAAGATGTGGTGACACTACATAATGGGCAGAAAATTCCTATTATTAACGGACAATAGCGGGGTGAAATATCTATTTAACCAACCAGATCTTAATGAAAGACAAGCAAGGTGGTTAGCCTTCTTGAGCGAATTCGACTTCGAGGTTAGACATATCAAGGGCAAGGAAAATAAAGTAGTAGACGCTTTAAGCAGAAGAGTCCATGGGTTATTTGAGATGAATATCAACAGGGTAGAAAGTGATCTGGAACAAAGAATAAGGATGACAGGTATTAATGACGAAAACTATACTAAAATAATGGTAGAATTACGAAACAGTATCGCGAACTTAGATAAACCAGATCTAAGTATCGACAAGAAGGGAATGCTACGATTTAAAAACAGACTTTACATACCAGATTCAGCAGAGTTAAAATTAACAGTCTTGGACGAAGTGCATAAGAAACTGTATTCTGGCCACCCAGGTTACCAAAAAATGATAACAGCACTTAGGAAACTATTTTATTGGCCTAATTGAAGGGCGAAACAACAAAATAATTGTCTAGGTGCCAAGATTGTTAGCAGGTTAAGGCCGAGCACCAACACCTAGCCGGCCTATTATAGCCATTACCAGTACCAGAATATAAATGGGAGACCATATCGCTAGACTTTATAACATGTTTTCCTAAAACTCAGAAACAGAATGATTCTATCATAGTTGTAATTGATAAACTCAGTAATTCTACACACTTTATTCCTGTAAAGTCTACTTTTAAAGCTATAAACATTGTTGAAATATTCATGAAAGAAATTTTTAGATAGCATGGTATTACTAAAATGGTAATTTTAGATAGAGACATAAAATTCACATCCACCTTTTGGAAGGAATTGTTTGCAGGGCTAAATACCAATTTGAATTTCAGTATGAGTTATCATACACAAACGGATGGGCAAACCGAAAGGACAAACCAAATCATAGAGGATATGCTCCACATATATGTAAGAACAAAACCGAACAAGTGGGAGGACTATATACACTTGGTAGAATTTGCATATAATAATGGGTACCAAACTTCAGCAAAGTTGATCCCTTTCGAAATATTGTATGATAGAAAGTGTACGATTCCAATTAGATGGGATAACCCGGATGACAGACTCATGGTTGGACCAGAGATGCTCCAAGAAATGGAGAACATGGTAAGAAAGGTACAATAGAACTTGAAGGAAGCACAGGACAGGTAGAAGAGCTATGCAGATCAAAAAAGAAGACACTTAGAGTTTCAAGCGGGAGACCATGTGTACTTGAAGGTCAAAGCCCAAAAATCTCATTGAAGTTAGGAAATTGTGCCAAGCAGGCACCCAGGTTTTGTGGGACCTTCGAGATACTAACTTGAATTGGACCCGTAGCATATCAACTTGCACTTCCAGCCAATCTAAGAATTCATAATGTATTTCATGTTTCTTTGTTGAAAAAGTATGTTCATGACCCTACTCATATGATTGATTGGAACTTGGTATAGGTGGAACCTGAAGAAGAATTCTAGGTGGAAACCCTATGCATTCTGGACTGGAGAGAAATAGCACTTTGGAACAGAGTTGTCGCTCAGGTAAAGGTGCAATGGAAGTACTTTAGCCCTGAGGAGGCCACTTGGGAATTGGAGGGAGATTTGCGGAAACCTCATCCAATCTTGTTCCAAGAAAGGAACGAACACTAAGGACAGTGTTTTATTGAAGGGGGAAAGGATGTGACGTCCCCCAAAAATAAAATATTTTTGAAAGTTTAATTTTGGTGGAAAATTATTCCGTTTCTAGTAAATTCGAATTTGGAAATTTTTTTCCATTTATGGCAATTTTGAATTTCGAATTTGATATTTGTAATAAATTATTATGACTGTTGGGTAGAGATCTGATCTGACCCAACTAATTATTTGACAATGACACTTGTATAAAAACAGAACATTTTATATTGATTGCAGGAGGACAAATGGAACAGCCATGTTAAAAATTAGCTGACCATGACTCCATGAGTGGCGAACATGTTGGAACTACCCCTAGGCTGATTTTTACAAGTGGAAAATCAGTGATTTGGCCATTGGAAGCCCCTGAAAATTAGGGATTTAGAAGGCTGCGAAAATTCCCAAGGGAGGGAAAAAGACCTAGGCAAAGGAATAAAGAAGCATATGGGAGGAGGCAAGACGCTACCAAGTATACTGGGAAGAGACTATTGATTTTTTTTCCATTTCTTTTATGAGCACTGAATGAGTGTGAGGCAAGGGAGATCTGTTGTATTGAAGGACATTGTTGAAGAGGGATTTCCAAGTTCGCCCTCATGGACTCATGGTCAGGCTAGGGGGTGAACCGTGCAAGTGATCTTGACTGCTAGGTTCTATGATTGGGAGGAACGTGGTTGTTCCCTTTGTCTTCCCGCGAGTTTAGTTCAGATATACTACTCTAACCCTTATCTGTCTGAATGATTTTTATAGCTGATGTACTGTACATGTTAAATCTGAATTGAAATGGTTCCTAGTATCTGTTTTAATGTTCATATATTTGTTGTAAGTTATGTACTGTATCTGAATTTCAGTATTACTGTCTATGTGGGATGAAATTGGTTATTAATGTAGTGAAATCCTTAAAGTTGGTATGCATTCAATAATCTAGACAAAGGTTGTTCGGTTACATGAAATGCACAGTCCACTTTATTATCGAATAGCTTGCATATCATTTTTGGAATCATCCCCTGATACCCCTGCCATGGATTTAGAACCCATACGTAAATATAAATATTTGATATGCTCATAGAATAAACAAACAGTTTGTAGGATTAATTCTGGAAAAGTCTTTGGAAATTAAATCGTTAAGTAGAAATGAATAGGTAACAGTGAACGAACAAATCTATCGCAAGCATACATTTAATTCTACAATTGAATTCCTAGACAAATATATACGTATAGTTGAGCTTGGGTAGAACCAGGATAATGACACATATGCGAATGAATGAAATCAAAGGGCCAAGATTACCCTAGGCTTAACGATATAATTATACGAACTGTCATTACCTGAAAGAACGGATATGCATGCTAGTATCACATTCCAGGGAAGCGAATAACGATTTCGTTGATACATTATCGACGCATGATGCATCTTATATGTGCTGTGTGAGGGTACTATTGCCTATACAAGGGTAAGGTATCCCAATTTTATTATATCGTACAACATGCGGAGAGAAACAAAGAAATTCTTTGACTTCATGGCTATAGCAATTATAATACCCTGGAAAAACAATTGTATGACTTAGGAGATCCTTTGAAATTTGCTTCGCATTTCATTGAAAGCTATTTTAGTAATTTACAGTATAAATACAATCAAATTTTGAAGATGCAATTGATCGAAAGGCAAGAGTCAAAAACAAAACACAAATTCTGGGAGATGCGAAACCCCGCCTCTGATCAATTCCCTCTGGGGTAAATTCAAATTAAGAATCTCATTAACATGAAACAAAACATACATACATTAATCAAGAGATGGTGGTTATCATAATTGAAATAGAGATTTTCTGAATACATTAAATTGCAGAAGTATTATACAGAACGCCGAAGGATAAAATATCTTCAAATAGAAAAGTAAGGTCCCTCCAATACTAAGCTTAACATATTTAAGAGTTCCCCAACAATAAACTTAGATCTTCGATTCGCCAATTCAAGTTTTGAATATCATTCATTTCCCTACATCATGCTTGATTGTACATATCTCCTCAATTGGACTGTTAATAACAAAAAACAAAACAGGGCGTAACCCTCAAACATCCGCCACGAGAAATCAGAGCAAGGAAAAAGCTACTTTTAATGAAAGAAAGGTACGAACAGAATCATGACCTCCATGCTTTGAATTTAAGAAGCAAGTTGAGAGCCACTATTTCAGAACCCGAGTACCTTTGTCATAATGGATCAAGGCCGGTCCCTACGCCGTGAAAGGGGCATACCTACGTTTGATCATCACCGAAAAGCATTAGTACAATACAGAGTAGGATTTGAAATGTAGAATCGAAAGGTAAATTGATAACCATAGTTATGCCAGGAATACTTAACTTAGAAGCCGAACTCTAGTTGTCGTTCCCTGGTATTGTAATCGACCCTAGCAAAGGGGAGGATGGACCCTGGAACGTTTGGTGGGTACCCTTGCAACAGGCAGATTCCCACCATTAATACAGAGAATTCCATTTATACGAAATTTAACAATTACTTTAAAAAAAAAAAATAGCATTGCGAATTCAAGAGTTAAATCTTTCATTATAAATCCTTTACGAACAAGAAACGAAGAATATAAGGAAAGGAATTGCACACAAAGTCAATAGAATTTCTCGTGAAAAGGCCCTAACTTAATGAAAGATAAACTCCCAGTTAACCACCACCTTACTACAAACAATATGCATCAATCACAGAAAAGAAACAGAAACGCTAAGAGTCAGACTCGACCCTATTCTTCCTGGAACCTTGACACGGTGTAAAGAAAAATAGACTCTTCTGAACTATTCTGAGTTACTTCCACATATAGTTACCAGTCATAGGGTAAACACAAAGGAATTAACCAGAATTAATTCCACGGGACACAAACAGTAGACATGAGGAATGACCTTGGGGCTCACAGAGGTAAAGAGTAGTGACTCTCGAATACAGTGGAAAACCTCTTCTATAGTCAATACCAGCATCAAAGTAATGTGTAGTCTCCGAACATAACCATCGGAGTAAAGAAGGGATTTAAAATCACAGTTAAGGTTACAGGGAGTAAAGGTTTTCCTTCCTAAGAATCAAACATTGAACTTTGTTTCGATTTGAGACACGATAGTTCCCTTAGAAAACTCACCAGGTAGTTGGTTGTTGCCATCGATTCACCAAAGTTGCCCATAGAAGCAGTAGATTGTCCCTGTGGAGAAATGAAAAATACAAAGCCTCTCCTTCGGAGTCACAAGGGAAGAAGAGAGACCGCAAAAAAAACCTAAGAGGGTCGAGTACCGCTCTTTACAGCACAGAAGGTACAACCCATGTGCTAGGTCAAGGTTGGCGCGATAGTATTGGAAAGAACAGGTGGGAAAGTCATCGAGACTGAGGATTAAGAGAGCCCTAATTAATTTCAAGACAGAGCCTTGATTTCTCCTGATAGGTACATCCATCTCCCTTAATGTTGATGATGCGAAGATAATAGTAGTCAATCCATGACTGTCTAGTGAAACTAATCAAACGCTAAACTATCTTCATTCGAGTTATCCTTCCATTACCCTAACAGGAAGAGGAGGTTTTAGTTATCTAGTTATACAGAGGACTTGTGCGATTTTGGTCGGGATTCAAATTGATATGGTGAAAACTAACTGCATCATAACTAAAGTGAAGCCATCGGGGAAATCACATTGAAAATGACGCATAATTCATTAATAATTTTAAACCTACTCCTGATTGGTACTACATTAAGGATTTGAATTCTGATGTTGACACAACTAGGTAAGGGTACAAGTATTAGTTCCCAGGGATATAAACTTGTGTGCAAAATCCAAATAGCTTGATTCTCTTAACAAGGGAACTGTAACCTCGAGTCCTAGTGTATAAGTAGATACGTGTATGGTATTCATATCTATATAGCAACGTATGAGTTGGAAAATTACTTGTGAACATTGGAATCCTCTTTTAAGTGTTATGTTAGGAGGGCATAAGGTCATTCAAAGAAAAAATCAGAACCTCTCTTAAGTGTTAAGTTAGTATGATATAAGGCCACTTAAAGCGAAAGGTAAGTAACCGTCATACGTTTTGATTTAACGAAGATAATTGGTAAATAATGCACCAAAGAATATTTTTTTTTATGATAAATTCTAGGTTCATTACATAATGCATGCTTGGTGTTCTCATGGTGAATACAGTGGAAGAAAATGATGATGAAGAAACTGGGAGGCAATGAGGACAATGACTACACCATTGCCATCATCATGCATTTACAACCATTTCCATGATCATGCATTTGGAGCGCTAAATAGTTTATGATTAGCAAAACAACATTTCAAATTATTCAATGAGTTTTGAACTTATGCATTTTACACTATTCTAATCTCCAATAAACTTTAAAAATAAACATTTCAAAATTTTTACCTTATAATAATGTACTTTTTACACCTTCAAAGACTTATAATATTAAGATGTAAAATTTAAATCAATTTAACAAAATTGAATCTATAGCTTATTTCATTACCACACACACAATAAAAGTCATGAAAAACTATTAACTTCTATATAATTGATAAATTTACACCATCCATTTTAAATGAATAATTAATTATGCTTCTAGTTCTGAATCATAATAAACACTCAAAGATATACTCATTAATATTGTATATAATCCAAATCAAACTCTTCATAACAACTAATATACACTCAACTATATACTCATTAATATTATATATATTGAAATATGCCTTGTCTGATTGTTCTAAGTTTTATTTGACAACATAAATCCGCATGAAATCACAACATTTTGTTGTTTAAATTGCATTTCTGAATGTAGAAATGGAGCACTCAGATTACACATATTTAACCACTCAACTATGCAAACCCAACAATATATCGTTGGATTTTGGGAAAATATCCCTGGAAAAAGGGAAAAAACGTAGCACATTTAGACTATGACATTGAAATAGGGGTTGTCTAATTTTTCTAGGTTTTTTCCCTCTTCATCGAAATCTGACAACATAATCCACATGAAATCACAACTTTTTGTTATTTAAATTTCATTTTTGAATGCATAAATGGATTCACATGCTGAAAAACCTACGAAGCACTCGGATTACACAGATTTAACCACTCAAATCTACAGACCAAACAATATCTCGCCGGATTTCAAGAAAATATCCCCGAAAAAAAGGAAAAAACATAGCACATTTAGACTACGACATTGAAATAGGCGATGTCTAATTGTTCTATGTTTTTTCCCTCTTTGTTGGAATCCAACAACATAAATCTGCACAAAATCACAACTTTGTTTTGTGTAAATTTCATTTCTAAATGTATAAATGGATTCTTCATGCTGAAAAACCTCTAGAGCACTCGGATTACATGGATTTAATCACTCAAATATGCAGACCCAACAATATCTCGCCGGATTTCAGGAAAATATCCTCGGAAAAAGGAAAAAACATAGCACATTTAGACTACGACATTGAAATAGGCAATGTCTAATTGTTCTACATTTTTTCCCTCTTCGTCGGAATCCAACAACATAAATCTACACAAAATCACAACTTTTTTTTGTGTAAATTTCATTTCTGAATGTATAAATGGATTTTTCATGCTGAAAAACCTCTAGAGCACTCGGATTACACATATTTAACCACTCAAATGTGCAGACCCAACAATATCTTGTTGGATTTTAGGCAAATATCCTTGGAAAATATAACTGGAAAAGGGAAAAAAACAACACATTTAGACTACAACATTGAAATAGGCATTGTCTAAATCACAACTTTTTTTTGTTTAAATTGCATTTATTAATGCATAAATGGATTCAGTGTGCTGAAAAACCTATGGAGCAGTCAAATTACACATATTTAACCACTCAAATCTGCAAACCCAACAATATCTCGCCAGATTTCGGGTAAATATCCCCAGAAAATATAACCGGAAAACAGAAAAAATGTAGCACAATTAGACTATGACATTGAAATAGGCGTTGTCTAATTGTTCTATGTTTTTTCCCTCTTTGCAAGAATCCGACAACATAAATTTGCACGAAATCACAATTTTTTGTTGTTTAAATTTCATTTATGAATGCAAAAATAGATTCAACATGCTCAAAAACCTCTCGAGCACTCGGATTACACAAGATTTAACCACTCAAATTTGCAGACCCAACAATATCTTGTCGTATTTTGAGCAAATATCCTCGGAAAACATACCCAGAAAATGGCAAAAAGGTAGCACATTTAGACTACAACATTGAAATATGCCTTACCTAATTGTTCTGTGTTTTTGCCCTCTTCGCTGGAATCCGACAACATAAATTCGAACAAAATCACAACTTTTTGTTGTTTAAATTGCATTTATGAATGCAGAAATGAATTTAACACGTTTGGAAAGCCTCTGGAGCACTCAAATTACACACATTTAACCACTCAAATCTGCATACCCAACAATATGTATTTCATCATCATATACACCACACCAATCACCTTTGGAGCACTCAGATTACACACATTTAACCACTCAAATCTGCAGACCCAACAATATGTATTTCATCATCATATACACCACACCAATCATCTAAATTTTAATTTAAGATAAAATATTAATAACCCTGGTGAACAATGATTCAAATAGGTATTGGAAATAACTTATTCAAATCTTTTTTCATTGGTGAGGATAGCTTTTTGGCAAGTCAAACTTTCACTTTTCTCCATTTTTCAAAAGATAAAACTTTGACTTCTGACATAATTCGTACAGATTTAAAATCAATTTTGACCAAATAAACATAGCATAAGAGTATGAGTTGGCCTTATTGAGGGCACTCAAAACTTATTTTGACCGAATGAACATAAACATATGCCCCTTAACACACGCCATTCAAATGTTCTCTGTTGTCATTTTGTGCGCGCTCTGTAAGGTATAGTCAGCAAAGTCTAAATGAAAGCTTTTACTGGAACAGTCCTTTCAATTTCATTTTCTATCTTCATTCGCGCAGTTTCTAAGAGCAAAACGTACACAAATTTGTTACTAACATTATGACAGTGCATGAATGTTCTCAAGAGTATGCGCCCTTCCCGTTTATTTGTAATTTCAATGACAGAGGATTGGTTGGTTGACGCTGGAAACCATTATTTACAACGATCACATGGCAGCATTTAATAACTTGCGAATGATATTTATTTTCTCTGTAGCAGAGGTAGGCATACTATTCATTTATGAAGTTAAATATGTAGCAATCTTATTTCTTTCATTGGAATCCTTGATTCTACATGTCAAATTTTGGGTTAATCTAGAATTTTAATGGATTTTATAAATATATGGGTTGATTTAAGTTGGGAAAAACTAAGTGATTCATCAATCAATAATTGATAATTTATAAGGAGTAGGTATTCAGTATGGTGCAACATTAAATACTTGTTAATTGCTTATGAATCAATAATTGATAATTTATAAGGAGTAGGTATTTACTAGTTAAACATGTAAACTGATGCTTTTATAATAGTGAAAAAGTTAGTGGTTGAAATCACAACCATTGATTTATTACGAATATTAAAAATATTTCATCAATATTTAATCTCATTCATAGAAAACTGATTAAACACTAAAAACCTATTAAATGTGACCATTTCACATACTACTGTGTGATGATAGTTTTTATTTATGTGTAACTGTGTTTTTTTAAAACCTATTAAATGTGACCATACTCGGTATTCACATACTCACACTGTGTGATGGTGGTTTTTATTTATGTGTAACTGTGTTTATTTATGAGTAATTAAGGATAATTTAAACTCAGACCGTGTAACTGACAAAAGTATAACTCAGACTGTATAACTGACAGAAGGACGATTTAAACTCAGACTATGTTGTATCATGATACCCCTCCAGCAACAGGCCTACCCACATTACACAGCTAACCCTCCACTAAGCTGTAAAATGCACATCTCAAACCAAAAAATTCCGAGAGGCTACATCTCTCGTGTCATGGCGATCTATATAAATAATTATGCCCTCTACGTGCAGACTCAGAATCCATAGATTGTTCATATTTGCCATGGCTCCACTAACACCCTTGTGGCAAATTGCTAAATTGAGGTTTATAGAAACTGATTTGCTGGTGGGAATCGTGTTGTTGGCGTTCGTCAATGTGGTGGCTACTGTAGCTCCGCCTAAATGGGTTGGGGATTTTCGCTGCGTGAAGGAAATCATAGTTAGAAGGGTGATTGAGATCCTTTTGTTGTGCTCTATGGTTGGTGTCACATTGTGATAAAAGGATATTTGCATCACATTGCGACGACGTGATATTTACGTCACATTGCAACATTATATGTTCGTCACATTGCAACACATTATGTGTTGCAACATTTGCGTCACATTGCAACATGTTCATCACATTGCAACACATTAAATGTTCATGCAACATAATATGTTCATCATATTGTGTCGCATTGCAACATTACATGTTCATCATATTGCGTCGCATTTCAACATTACTATGTTCGTCATGTTGCAACATTCATTTTTGTTAGTAGTACATAGAAGGAAACTTAGAATCATACTTGTTCTCATGACATTGATAACAAATCATCTTTAAATTTGTAGATGGTGAATTATACTTGTTCTAAGAAGATTGACAGTAAATCTATTTGATATTTGTCACATTGTGACGAGGAGGCCATATTCGTCACAATGAGACGACAAGGATATAGCTGTCACATTATTATCACATGATATTTGCGTCACATTGCAATGACATGATATTTGCATCACATTATGATGAGGAGGCCATGTTCATCACAATGTGACAACAATGCTATGTTTGTCACATTGCGACAACAATGCTCTGGTCATGGCATTGCAATGACATGATATTTTTGTCACATTGTGATGAAAGGATATTTGCATCACATTACGATGACTTGATATTTGCGTCACATTGCAACACATTAAATGTTCATGCAACATAATATGTTCATCATAGTGCATCACATTGCAACATTACTATGTTCATCATGTTGCAACATCCGTTTTTGTTTGTAGTACATAGAAGGAAACTTAGAATCATACTTGTTCTCATGACATTGATAACAAATCAACTTTAAATTTGTAGATGGTGAATTATACTTGTTCTAAGGACATTGACAGTAAATCTATTTGATTTATATTGGTTCTAAGGACAGTGATAGAAAATCATTTAATAATTTATACTTTTCATCATAACATTCATAGCAAATCATTTAGAACTTTGCAAGCGATGAGTTATATTATTCTAAGGACATTCATAACAAATATACTTGATTTATACATTACAAATGATGACTTATAAAGGAAATCAACTTGTTTTATACAAGCTATGAGTGTATACATTGTCCCATGATACAAACTATGACCATTATACATCCATATATATCATTGGTTTTATTTATCATGGGTGAGAGAATTAACGAAGCAAGTCTCCCATGCATAGAAAACTTTCATTAAATCCAAAATATTGAAAATAATAAATTCCACCTAAGGTTTAAAGCATATTCCCAAACCATTAAAATAAAGAAAACTCTTATAATTGTAACCCTGATAATTGACCTTAATATATTATTAACAAATTATTGTTGACATGGTTAACTATTATGATTAATTAATAATTATTGTATGAAGGGTATGTATATTATACATACATATCCTTAAAATAACCCTTGTATGATATAAATAATGAAATATATTAATAAAAAATAATAATAATCAATAATAATAATAATATAGTTAATAATTATCATTATTAATTATTACTATGTTATGTATAATAACAATAAAGTAATAATAATATTTTTAATAAATATAATAATGACTAATTGATAAAGTATTATTAATACTTTATTTATGAATATTATAAAGTATTATTATATATTAATGTGGTTATTAATATAAAATATTATTAATAATATTAAAAATTATTATTATTATTATTATTAAATAATAATAACTAACACAACTAACACCCTTGTATATTAATAATAAATACATTATTCCATCATAACCCTAATAATCATAACCTATATATCTTAACCCATATATCTTAATTTATATATTTTATTTCAATATATGCAAACGAACTCATTTCATCGTTGTCAATTAAAATATTACTAATAATATTAATATTAATAATTATTGTTATTAACTAATAATAACTAACACAACCAACTCCCTTTATATTAATAATAACTACATTAATCAACCCTAACCCTAATAATCATAGCCTATATATTTTAACTCATATATCTTAACTTATATATTTTATTTCCATATATGCAAAGCAAAGGAACACATTTCATAGTTGCCAATTAAAATATTATTAATAATATTAGCAATTATTAGTATTTTTATTATTAACTAATAATAATTAACATAACTAACACCTTTTATATTAATAATAACTACATTAATCAACCCTAACCCTAATAATCATAACCCATATATCTTAACCTAATTTTATTTCAATATATGCAAACGAACTCATTTCAACATTGTGAATTATGTATTATTATTTGTATTATTGTAGAAATACAATAATTGTTTGTATTATTATATTATTATCATTGTCAATAATTGTTATATGCGAAAGAACTCATTTCATCATTATCAATTATATATTATTATTTGTATTACTGTAGAAATACAATAATTGTTTGTATTATTGTATTACTGTGGAAATACAATAATTGTTTGTATTATTGTATTATTATCATTCTCAATAATTGTTTCTATATTGTAGAAATACAAACAAATGACTTACATTTTGCACTCACAAACAAATAATAAATAATTGAAAAAGAAACCAAGATAATTCTGATCCAAAAATAAGGATCGATGCTTTGTAACATCCCGCTCTTGCACACACTCATCGAGCTTATTCTTTGAGGACACTTGCTTGCAAGTGATCAAGATTATTGTACTATTGGGTATTTGATTATGATTATGAGGCATTGTGGATATGATGACATGTTATTTTTTTATATTGATATAGACAGGTGCTATTGACTCGGTTCTCCTGAGTGTGTAGGATTTTAGACCTCGAGGATGCAGAGGCACCGATGAAACCCTTGGAATCTGGATCGATTTAGGGAGTGGACTATTGGGGTTTGATTGTTGTATATATGACCTATGTGCATCCGATTATATGTTATGATTATGGATTTTATTTCTGACATGATTCATTGATGATGTAGGCTGACGATAGCTTGCCAACCAGACTCACATGTGGAGTAGAGGGCTCACGCACGACTACCAAAGACGTTTAGGGAAAGGTGTAGACAACAACCCTGCCATAGCCTACTAGCACTCCCGTTATGGCTCAAACTGTAGGTTAATGACTACCTAGTTCAAGAAGACCCACAATGTCATGAGGGCAGACTGTGACAGTCGCTCACGATGATTTTAAGGGGCGCACAATAAGGCAGGGGCCTTATTCCTTAGAGGACCTTAGTCTCCCACAAGATCACCTGACGGAGTATTGACTCCAAGGGTTTTTGATGTCTACCAAGTCATTCAAGAGGCGAGTGGAACCCTTGGAGCACATAGTGCGTCGTGAAGGGCATGTCGCGCAAGGGAAATAGAATGAGGCGAGTGGCACCCTTGGAGCACCTAGTACATCCTGAAGGGCACGTCACATTGTTAACTAATAAGTGAATAAACCTAGATGGCCTTAGAATGAATAATGTGATAAGAAAGATTTAAAAACAATTTCCCTAATAAAATGTCGCTCGGCCTAGGAAAAAAAAATCTAAGTCTAAGTGATACTTGTGATAAAAATAATAATATATATAATACTAATAATCATTGTTAAACATGTGATGAGAAGGGGGTAAGCGATTCATTTAATTTATAAAAATCAAATTACTTTGGGGGATTACAATTTTAACAAAAAAAAATAATTGTTTTGATACTTACGCTAATTAAAAATTTATTAATTAAAAAGAAAAAGGGGGAAAATGTAATTTCCTACACTTGCTAATTTCAGTTTAGATAAAAAGGGAAGGAGGGAAATTGTTACGCAGACCCCCGACCCTCTAGCCGTGATCCGCACAGGATCGTTCTAAATTCTCCTCGAGCTGAAGCGGCTCCCTCGGATCCCTATTGGAACCTAACGAATATGATCCACGGGTCCTTCGTGAAAACCCACCCCGTGCAACTTAACACCAGGCGTGAGCCTTACATTTCCATGCGACCACAACCTGTCTTAGCGCAAGCACCCCTCATGACTCGCGATCTCGCGAGTTCGTGATTCGAAGACCTTCGACTCCTCTTTCTCCAAACGTCGATACCCGAGATGGGATACGGGTATGGCTCCTCCTTGTTAGTGCCTTCCACACGTAACCACCGTCTAGGGCTAAGTGCTAGAACTACTCACAACTCGTGACTTCACGTTGGAGTTTTGAGCACTCATGCTACTCTTTTGTGAATCCCCAAGACATGATAAGTCAACAATGGGTTGACTCCTTCCCAGGCGACGTGTGTCCTCCACCTGTCACTCGCTTCCACTTTTCTCTGGGCGCTTGTTGTTACGCCACCTATCAACCACACGATCCCCACCTAACGGATGTGCCACGTGTTCGTGCAAGCCCTCGGTGCTTGGCACTTCGTGCCTTCTACAGTCAAAAAGAAATTCTTTCAACCTCTGAACCCCTGATACGCGATACTACGCGGAGGTTTTGATCCAATGGTTCTCCCATGGCTTGGATCCAATGGTTGTCAGGTATTGGCACTAGATCTGATGACCCAGATCTCTTTCTCTTCCTTGTACGCTTTCCTGGGTGTGTCTGGACATAGACTTCAAGGACCCAGATCTCGCCTCTCCAGCTGATCTAATGACAGTTGTGCTCTACATTGAGCATGCCCTTCTTCCTTTCCCTTGGAATATT
>JASDQU011313934.1:0-11204 GCA_032191745.1 Picea mariana
CGAAGAAGAAGAGGTTTTCTCCCTTTATGGGTTTCCTCGTGAAAATCTGTCTCTGTGTGTATTTTATGTGTGACTGATGATCTTTACTCTTAATGTCCATATGTTGTATGATTGGTTGATGACACATGAAGAAATCTTAATAATCATTTAAAAGGCATAAAATTGTTTAAGCTTATAAACAACTGATTCACCCCCCCTCTCAGTTGTTCTAGTATTTCCAACAGCCTCAACATGATTAAAGATTTAGTAGTTAATCTTGCACAGATCCCTGTGAAAAGTATTCTCATGGATGTAGTTGTTGCTGATGTTCCTGCAAAGTATGGCATGTTGTTGTCCAAGTCTTGGAGTGCTAAACTTGGAGGATCGTTGCAACTGGATATGACTTATGCCACGATCCCGATCTTCGGCAGACAGTTCACCCGTCTGTACAGGGAGACGAGATTGGCATATACTGCAAGTGACCCACAAAACCCAAATAACTATCCAGTATATGTCGTTGATCAATATTTAGGGAACTGTATATTATCACTTGATGATAGTTTAGATGAATGTATAGAAGAAAATTGTACAGAAGAAGAAAAACAAAAAATAGAAAAAACAAATAAAAATGCAAATAGTGTAGGAGTTTGGAAGATGTATTTTGATGGTGCTTCGTCATGGGAAGGAGCAGGAGTTGGGGTATTTTTTGTGGCGCCATGTGATGAATTTATTATTCCTTTCTCATATATATTGAAATGGGACATCAGCTACACTAATAATGTATGTGAATACGAGTCTCTTGTCTTAGGATTAGAGGCTGCCAGAAAGTTGAAAATTGAAAATCTGAAAGTTTACGGTGATGCAAAATTGATTGTAAAACAGATTAGGCAGCAGTATCAGGCCAAGCATCCAAGGTTAAGGTCATACAGGAACTTCGCCTGGGATCTAATCAAAAAAACTTTCTCATCATTCAATATTCATCACATTCCCAGGGCAGAAAATCAACAAGTTGACTCCCTAGCAAAAGTGGTTGCGACTTTCATGCCACCTATGGTTTTGAAGCTGAAATATCACATAAAAATGAGACACCGGCCTTCAATACCGAATAATTTTCAACACTGCCATGGATTTGAAGACGATGAGCAGATCAAACAATTTTTAGAAATGGTCGATGAATTTTCTGAAACACATATTGATCAAGAAAATCAGAATGACCCTGCTTGGGTCATGCAAGAAGGTGAAGATCCTCAGGAGTTCCAGGATAAGATTGTTAATTACCGCATGTTGCTACTGAAAAACAATCATATCCCAAAAGATCTGATTCCTTTAGAGAGATTATTCAATCATGATGACATTCCCCTAAAGTCTACTTTGCAACCTCAGCTTGAAGAGGTTGAAGATTGTAATATAGGCACCAAGGAAACTCCTAAGCTGGTAAAGATATCTAAATACCTTCCAACTGAAATGAAAAGAAAATATGGCGATTTACTCAAGCAATACAAATATGTCTTCGCTTGTTATTATGACGAATTGAGAACTTATGATACCACTGTCACCGAACATAAGATCCTTTTAAAGAAGGGCATCAAACCTTTCAAGCAGAAGCTCAGAAAAATAAATACTACACTTTTTCCCATGATAGAAAGAGAGGTAAAGAATCTCTTGGATGCAGAAATCATTGTTCCACTCAGATATTCCGAGAGGGTAGACAATTTAGTCCCAGTCAGGAAGAAAAACGGTGAAATCAGACTATGCGTGGATTTTAGGAATTTAAATAGATCACCCCTCAAAGATAATTATCCACTACCTAAAATGGATCATGTTTTGTAGAAAGTGGTCAGAGCTAATAGAATGTCCATGATTGATGGATTTTCAAATTATAACCAAATTGTAGTCCACAAGGAGGATAAAGAAAAAACTGCGTTCACTGCCCCATGGCGTACTTTCATGTATGATAAAATTTGATTCGGTCTGATGAACGTAGGATCCACTTTCCAACGAGAAATGGACATTTCCTTCATCGGAAAAGAGATAAGTTTGTTGTCATTTATCTTGATGATTTAACCATGTTTTCTAAATCTGATGCAGAGCACTTAATACACCTCAAACAAACGTTCGAGAAATGTCTAAAATTCGGTTTGTTTCGGAACCCCAAGAAATCTCATTTTGCAATGTAGGAAGGTAAATTCTTGTGCCATATAGTATCTAGAAATGGAATTAAAATAAACCTGAAAAGGGTTGAAGCTATAGATACAATAAATATTCCTAGGAACAGAAAGGAAATCCAATATTTTTTAGGAAAAATAAACTTTTTAAGGAGATTTATTTTGAACTTCGTTGAAATTGTAAAGTTGATTACAGATATGCTAAAAAAGGACAGCGAGGTAAAATGGACAATTGAAGCTAAAGCATCCTTCGAACGTATTAAGAAAGTTATAGGGGAAGCACCTGTATTGGCGAGTCTTGATTACATGAAAGAATTATTGATTTTCTCATTCGCATCCGAATATACAATTGCAGCTATACTCCTACATAAGAATGAGGAAGCATTTGAACAACTGATAGAATTCTTGAGAAAAAGCCTCAGAGACACAGAGTTGAAATATGACATACTGGAAAAGAAAGCATATGCAATGGTGAAATCCCTAAAAGCTTTCAGGACCTACGTGCTACATTCTAAAGTAATTGCTTATGTACCTACCAATTCCGTCAAAGATATATTGGTTCAACCTGATAGAGATAGTAGGAGAGGCCAATGGCTTGCCAAGATCCAGGAATTTGATCTTGAGGTCAAACCAACAAAACTTGAAAATGTCAAGGCTTGGCTAAGCTATTAGCCGAATCAAATTTTAGAGCACTCGAGATAAATCATCTGCAAGCTTAAGAAGCTTTTCCAGACATAGACGAATTTGATGTCACTATACTCGCAACCGAGATCCAAGAAAATTTTTCTTCCTCTGCCTGGTATAGCGACATAGTTTCATATCTCTTGACTCTGCAATGCCCGAGTGATATGACTCCTTCCAAGGCAAGAACACTGAAGTTGCACGCGATAAAATAGTGTATCGTTGACAGCCAGCTGTATTGGAAATAGCCATTGACATTTTTATTAAGATTCCTAACAGAATCCGAAACAAAGAACGTCATAAATGAGTTTCATGAAGGGGTGTGTGGAGGACACCATGCCTGGAGGGCGACGACTTATAATATCCTAAGAGATGGATACTATTGGCCGAATTTATTTACATATGTGAATGCTAAAGTCAGAGCCTATAATCCCTGTCAATTATTCTCAAGTAAACAAAAACTCCCCGCACTACCCCTAACCCCAGTCAAGACGGAAGCGCCATTTCAACAGTGGGGTCTGGATTTTATTGGAGAAATTCATCCACATTAAAGAGCACAACATAAATGGATCTTGACTGATACAGATTATTTCGCTAAATGGGTTGAGGCCATTCTGAACAGAAACTCTATAGACTCAATGGTGATAAATTTCTTAGAGGAAAACATTTTATCCAAATTTGGCCCTCAGAAGATAGTTACAGATAATGCACAGGCATTCAAATCCATGGCGATGGTTATTTTTTATCAAAAGTACAATATTGTACTGGGACATTCCACAACTTACTATCCTCAGGGAAATGGATTAGTTGAATCATCAAATAAGAGCTTAATCACCATAATAAAAAAGGTGCTAACCGAAAATAAGAAAGCTTGGCATGTTCATCTGAAATACGCTTTGTGGGTGAATCAGATAGGCACTAAGAAATTGATCGAAATGTCCCCTTTCCAAATGGTGTACGGGACTGACGTGGTACTACCTATAAACCTATATCTACCGGTAATGAATCTCTGGCAAGATTCAAAGGAAGAACCTAATTATATCACCCGAAGAATCAACCAGTTAATATAAGTGCAACAGAATAAGGATGAGGTGGATGAGAAACTCCAAAAATACCAAGATAATATGAAAGCCCTATTTGATAAAAATATTAAAGATAGGGAGTTCCTTCCTAACGACCTCATTTTGAAATGGGACGCTAGGAAGGAGGATGCCGACAAACATGGAAAATTTGATCACATCTGGTGTGGACCTTTCAAGGTCATAGCTTCTGAAGGAAAAAATATGTTCTTGTTGGAGAACCTCGACGGGCAAGTTCTTAACACCCCCATCAACGGGTGTTACCTGAAGCACTGTATGCAATAAAATGTTTCCAAACTCTCACTATATATACCGGTTTCATTTCCTTGTTTTGATTCGCAATTTCCATTTCTTTGGTAAGTTTCCACTTTCAATGTAAATACACCCAGGTTTGTTGATTTCATAAAAAACTAAAATATAAAAATAGGTAACGCATAGAGTTCTGGTATGCAGAAGTTCCTAACGTTCCTCACATTTATTTTCTTCGACAGGATACTTGTTGATAGTTGAGAGATAGGATGTATCAGAAATCAACACTCCCTTTTCAGAACATGGGTTTTCTCTCGAAACAAGTGACAAATGAATGGTTTACTTGGTTGAAAATATAAAGAAAATCTGAGGTATGAGCTTCTACCCTACTGACTCAAGTTAAATTTTCAAGGGGTTATCGCTGACTGTGAAGGAAGTATCATCTGTATAGATATTGTCACCTAATCTACAACCAGAGGAATATAAAATTACAGTTTAATTCTCAAAAAAATTATCTGAATAAAATAAAAATGAAATACGAATAAAAGATCTAAAAATAATACGAGAATCTCTGAAAAAGCTTATGTGAGATTGACCCTGCTCACAACAGAACTTTTGAGTACTCTTACTGTTTTATCCTGCCCATCCCAAAGTTTTATTTTCTTTTATTCTCCTTTTCCCCTTTTTCGGTCTTCATAGAGGGAAGATTTTGTCTTAACTCTGAAAACTTAGAAACATGTCTTAAAATAATGTTAGGCGAAAATTTATATGCCCCTCTAAATTTAACTGAAAGAAAGTATGTCTAGGTTAATCTTGACTACTTTAGCCTTTATCAGAAACTCAAACTGATTAGTTTTGCTCAAGGAAAGTCCCTGGAAAGTAAAAGCTCCTCGTGAGAACTTCCTTATAGGTGAAGGTGTTTTGAAGGTTGGAAGAGGATTAACCCAGAGTAATCAAATTGAGTTGATAGACCTTTTTTGCTAAATTATAAACAGATATCGTCCCTGGTATATTACATACAAATTGATTTCCCCCACTTCTTGTTTATAAAAAATATAAGACAGATGGTGAAAGGAAATTCATTAAATGATTGCCCCCATTTAGTCCAAAAAGAGATGATGAAAGGAAATTCATTAAATGATTTCCCTCATCTCAGCATTTAAATGCAAAATGACTAATTGAAGTGGAGAAAGGAAATTCAATGAGGGAATTAGATAACTTCACAGGGGTATTGAACATGCTCGTTGGCAGTGAAGCAATGTCTATGATATATGCAAGGTTGTTATACATGTATTATAATGTACTCTGGTAGTTAGTTCCCTTTTCAACAAGATTTACATTCTAAGCTGACATAGGACTCCCTAACCAAATCATTAAAATAATTTTGCCTTGATACGAACAAGATCGAATAGATTCTGATAGATGGGTTAAGGTTGTTTTGATTATCTTAATCAAATCCGAATACAGTTTTAAGAAAGAGGAATTTCAAATAGCCTAACTCAAAGTCACGATTTGATGTGTTTTGAAGGTTTTCTAAGTTTCGATTGAAAATTTTTTTCTCAGTATGATATTTTCTCAAATGTGTTTCACAAAAATGCAATAATGACTCCATTTACCCAATAAAGGCACTCGGTTTATTATTCTTCTGCGTCTTGCAAAGAGACGTGATCCCTAGATGGAGCCTATGTTGGAACACATATATTTTTATAAACTTTAGACTTTAAATAGTTTTCATTCTCATTTAAATAAAAACAACGCACGCTTGATTATCACCACTGATGAAGTCTTCATTTTAATCAAACGACCCTAATATCCTAAAATTTATGGAGCCGCCTATTCGTTAAAAATTCAAATCACTAAAGACTACATTCAAAATGTCAGGTTTCGGAGTTTTGCGATGCAAGGATTTCAACATGTAGCAACTCCAAAGTTCTGATATCTGAAATCATGAAATTGTCTTAAGCATCAAACTAGATTAATTAACAATTAAAAACGATAAACGGTTAATTAATCATATCATGATTTCGCGTTTTGGGGATCCTGCCTCGAGCGACTATCAAAGTCCCAATATCCGAAATCGCGAAACTATCTTAGGTTAATCATGATTATTTAAAAGGGTTAAACATGGTTACAATTAACTAATAACATCGTAATTTCACATTTTGGAAGTCATGCCTTGAAATGTTATAGGATATCCCGAGATCCAAAATTCTGAAATTTACTTACCGATAAGTGTGATTAACTGATGCATTAACGATGATTATCACGTGATTAATCCTTCATTGAATAATGACTCAGATAAATTCAAATTTCATCTATGCTTTTCTTGAAAATTAATGACATTAATAATTGATTTACGACAATCATTCCAAATGAGATCCTGGACCACCGCCTAAATCTTATTCATCAAGGAAAGTAAATGCTTCTTCAGTAGAGGTATTTGTTAATCAATGCAATTAAAGGAAAAGGATATTGAATTTGAATTTCATTGTGCATTTTTACTGAGCAGCAAGTTTTCAAGATAAAGCAATTTTTCACTTTCCCTGTGACAGATAACAGAGTTCTATGGCCTGATACCATGGCTCCACGAAAAGCAACTAAAGCACCTGGTGAAAGTTTGAGCCAGAACACATATGTCCTTTCTGACACCTCTCCCAGAAGCATAGATGCCATTAAATCTTGGATGCAAGTATTCAATATTCTACAATATGAATTGGTCAATTGCCCAGATGATTCAGGTGATGAGGAGACAGAGATCCTAGCTACCAAATATAAAATTGTGTCCCAATAAGAGCTACATAAGATAGAAACGAGGCCTAGAGGCCTAGACTCCTTCCTTACAATGATATGATCGGTTGGGCACTGGAAAACGTTGATATCCCGACCAGGACCATCTTCAATTCACAAAAGGTCGCAGTTGGGTCTTTCCAGCCGGAACATCTACAGGTAATGTACAAATTGTCTTCAACTCTCAATTTCATTTACAATGCCAATTTCCTAGTGGAATTTGACAAGAAGGAATGGGTCCAATATGGAAAATACCTGCCCGACTTAATTAAGGATTGGTACTCTCACCCTGAGAAGTTTGGAGCTGACTCCCATGGTGTATACTCAGTCTCTTCACTAGAGCCTCACATAATGTATATATAAATGATGATGTGTAGACTCTATGGGAGGGAAAACACAACCCATTTCTTGTTACAGTGGGTGCCTATTATGCACACGATGGCAGAGGGGTATTCTTTTGATTGGGCAAAGTTGTTGTCATACAGTTTGGTTAAGGAGATTACAGAATATCAGTCACTGAAAGCCAAGGGGAAACCTGCCTCATTCTTCATGTCATCTTATATCATGGATGCCGTCTGCTTTATGACACCTTTTCCCTTGATGGGCTAGAACTGGACTCCAACTAGTGTCGAGCCCATACATGTTTATCATTCAAAACTTTGGGAAGATAAAGCCAAAGATTACTTCTATGAAATCTAAAATTGGGTGGTGGTACCGATGCATGCCGCTATATATGGTTGCCCATCTCCCAAGATTTATGACAAAATAGTGGCTAATCTAGGCAAGAAAATCGACTGGTAAATTGAAGAGCATTTCTCCTATATTAGGGTTTTCAGTTGTTCAGTTCCTCCACATGCTCTGCTTGAATTTTTACCAGATCGATTGGTATGTCGTGAAGTAGCACATCAAATTGTGCATGGTGGAATTAGTAAGGAGTTGAAATCATTACAGAAAAGGGTATGTCCCGCCTTCCCCCTGCAAATTGGTATGTTTTCTCTATTGGATTTTGGCCATTCAAAAGTAGAGGTTGTGGCCCTGGAAGAAATCAAGCTGGTCAATATCGAATTCAAGAAACACGATCCACTAAAGATCATAGGTAATCACATGGCCCTCTGCAATTTGAAAAGATATGAACATTAAGATTCTCCTCGGGACAAAGTATTCTGAAGAGCAAGGTCCTATCAGGAGGTTTTGAGTCGAGTTCAAGCCCTGGCTCCAGATAAATTGGTCGATTTTTATAATTTCCAGAAGCATAAAAAAATAGCCTTCCCAAATTATTGCAGGGAGAGACCCTAATACCTCCAGCTACACAACGAGTTGAGACATAGAGCTTGGAAACAAGGAGTTCCAGTAGACAATATGCTCAAGAAATTTTGGAGAAGACTGAGGTTTTGACTCAGAAAGAAGACACCACATTGACAAATCCACTAAGCAATCACACTGAAAATCATACTAAGGCCTTGATAAAACAGGGAGAAGAAAAGCCATTGTCCACACCCGGAAAACCAGCTACTGACACAACCAGTAAGCAGCCATCCACTGATATAGGTATCCCTATCTAATCCTTCACACCCTTACAGTTCAGTAGAGGGAGCCTGAGTGCAGAAGTTGTATTCATAAAATATATTATACCTATTTTGGTAGAAGAGATGTCTCCTTTGGAATTCTTCTTCAGTAAGAAGAGAAGGGCGGTAGTAAGAAGAGAAACGCATCAAAGGGATGGTGCAACTGTCAATAAGCACAGGGTGATATTGGACAGGCAGGCCCTAGAATAAGAAGACTTCACTACAGATGTTGTAGGCTTACCGGGAGCTTTCCCAACAACAAACCAGTTTTTAGTAGGCAACTTGAAGGAGAAGTTGAATCAGAAGGATCTATTGGTGAGCTAATTGCAGGGAAAAATAAAGACTGTAGAGCAGGAAGTCAAGAGAAAGATGACTAAATTATTTGAGCAGACTAGAGCCCATGAAAGGCAGGAAATTCAACAGCTCGGGATCAGCCTTGATGAGATACAAATAGAGTCACAAGAAATAAGGGAATTGGTCAGACAGTTGTAGGTGAAAATAAGCTTAACCGAAAAAGCAGCAGTGGATATATTAGCTTTCCAATCCCAAGCTTTATAGATTCACGAGAAGCTGGGATGAGCCCAACGATGCCTCTTGACTAAAATAGAAGGTGTTCAAGATTATTATCTATTGGAATAATACTCTTTAGAAAATATTTGCATAAGAGAGAAGGAGGCCACTGCAGCTAGAGTCACATTCAAAGAGGTTGTCCTGTCAACAGCAAAGGAGGAGGTTACTATGGTCACCAGATTGTCCCTCTCAGAACAAACCCAAGGAGATATAATACTTAAGACTTGGGAGGCTAATATAGTTGAAAGTAAAAGATTGGCCAGGGAGGTGAAAAAGGATTGTGAATAAGCTTTCTATGCTCATGAAAAAGAATCATTTTGCGTGGGAAGAGATAATATCTATGGATACCTGGGACAGATTGTTATGACAAAAAAACAATCTGATTTCGAGGCAAGTATGGAGGCAGCCTGGGCCAAAATTTTGCAATTGAAACAAGTTGATCTTACTCTGATAAATAAATGGATAGTCAACCCTAGCTTAAGATTACAGTCTTTATCTCTAGAAGCTATTAGGATGGAAGATAAACTGCCTCATATAGAAAAGAAGTTTTATACCTTTGAGGCAAATGATACAACAAATCCCTCCAGGCTGGTGGTGCAATTTGTGAGCAAATGTGTTAAATGTATTGAGCCAGGAAAAGACAACACCTCCAAAAACCAATGAGATAATTTGTACACATTGTCTGTACAGATCATGATTAGAGATCATCTGTCTTTGAGCTGGATGACAAGAAGGAAAAATTTCTTCGCCAGCGTGACGAAGAGACAGAAGAGATGTAAGTGAAGCGTTTCAAATTTCACATTTTGTAATTTTTACTATTTTAGAAATAAGGAGAATTCCAACCACTTAGGGTTGAGAACCTTTTGTATAAATACATATTTCAAATATTTAACAAAGGTTGCTTCTTGCCGAATGTAATTAAGAGAAAATCTTCTTTGTGAGAATCAATACAAGCGCAGACAAAGATTCCAATATTTGTGCAGTCTGAGTTATGTTTCCCCTTTGTACTCCATATTTCTTGTTTCTTTCAAATGTCTCTTTGATAAGTGAGTGTTTACAATTTAGTAACATGGCTACTGTAATCACATCAAACCAGTTGTTCGTTAAGCAAACAGTTTTTCCTCTGTATTTGTTGTCAGTAAATACAAAATCTGCAAGCTACTTGGATAACTAAATCTTATATCCTTTCAAGAGTGCATGCTTTATTTTCTTCTACTATGAACAAGATAAGATTCATCTCTACATTGATGCCTTATTTTGTTTAACAGTTTTGTAAGTTTCTCTCACCTCACCTAATTTCGTAAATTGACTCGGACGACAAATTACGACCTCTGTATTGTTTTGTTTTTATTTTCATTTGAGGAATTAAGTCTTATATAACTATCGGAAGAAAAAGAACTTCTTAAAATCAAACTTTATATTTATGATGCCTTGACATTACACTTATAATCCTTAAGTGTAATCTCAGGAACAACAGAACCAGCGAACAAGAAGCAGCCATCGAACCAGTAAACAATATATGTATCTTCAAGAAGCAGCCACCGAACCAGCAAACAAGAAGCAGCCATCGAACCAGTAAACAATATGTGTATCTTCAATGATGACTAAATTTCATTCCAAGCATAGAAGAAGTATGAAACATACGATGACTATGCAACTAGCGATGGACAACAACATTGTCCAAATTCACTGCAACACTGTATGGAAAAATTCGAGGAAAAATGTATTGTGAGAAGCCTATTTATGTAAACATTTAAGGCTATCAGGGCTAATTAAGGGCCTCGCGCCATGCAAACATTTAAGTTGTCAGGTATGTTTAAGGGCCACACACTATGTAAACATTTAAGTTGTCATGCATATTCAAGTACCTCAAAAACAGTGTCAATTCTCTAAACTTTCGATATGTAAACATTTCAATACAAATAGAAATAATAAAAACATTAAAAAACAACGTCGATGCTCAGAACTTTCGGTATGTAAACATTTGAGTAAAAATTTAATAAAAATTAAAAAAGAGCGTCCAAGATAAAAAAAAATTGGATATCTAAACATTTACAACATTGGGAACAACGAAGCTAGCAATAAGACTTCTAATCTATTCTCCAATGAGACGATGACATATAAGGTTT
>JASDQU011313934.1:11392-24783 GCA_032191745.1 Picea mariana
TTTAGGATGTTTTAACTACCTATCAACAATTGGTAGAATACGACATATAAAACAAAGTTGGATTATGTAAACAATAAATATGGAATTTCCTTGGAAGCATAGCATAGGAATTTCATAGTATGCATGAAGGCATAACATCATGCTTCTTTTAACATATGGAAAAACTTTAACTATTATGATAATCATGTCAACATCCCTTGGAAGCAATATGTAGGCATTTCATAGTGCACAAAGGTATCACGTCATACTTTTTTAGCATGTGAAAAAACTTTTTCTATTATGATCATCACCAATTATGATCATCACCAGGGTTGGAATTTGATGGGTAAAATGTTTGTCATAGGGTATTTTTCCCATCAAATACTAATAGAAAATTTAGTCGGCCATCTTATTGAATGGGCAAGTAATTAGTGGGAACACATTTTTATGGCTACTATTTTTTTTATAAAACATCATTAATTTTTATTTGCCTGCAACTCAAAATATGTGTTGGATGTCATTCTCAAAACCCAACTTCTATTGTCTACCATCTATGTGTAACATAATAGTTGTAGTTTGTAATAGCCAAGTGGCTTCGAGACAAGTGGTGGTTAATGAAGGTATTAACTCTTCTTGCATGGAGCCACCCACCACCACCCCAAATCCCAATTTTGATTGTCTATCATTTACATGCAACATAATAGTTGTAGCTTGTAATAGCAAATTGGCCTAGAGGCAAGTAGTGGTTAATGAAGGTATTAGCTCTTCTTGCATAGAGCCACCCACCACCCTTCACTATGTATCCATTATTGAATCTAACACCTCTATTATTTTTACCCTCCTATGGTTGGCTTGCTAATAACCATCTAACATGCCCATTGCCAAATTTCTCCAATTTAACCATGTTGGAGAATTTGTAAGTACTTTGTTATTGTTATAGCATCTTTATACACCTCCATGTCTTGGATGCCTTGTTTTGGCCACCATACTCCTTATACACCTCTTTTGATAAATTTTATCACTCTATAGACTATCTAGATTGTCTCCTTGGTAATCCATATGCTCTTTCTACTCAATAAATAAGTTTCCATACATCATTGTCCTTCAATAAAGGTGTGTACACCTCAAAAAGCGATTAAAAATATATATACAATTCACAAAAATTATGTTCTCCTAAGTGAGGTTTATGGAAAAAATACTTTTGAAACTCCCTAAATCCTATGCCAAACTATCTCAACCAACTTGAATTGGTATAAAAAGAGGCATAATGGAAGGAATGGGTACAAGCACTAATGCAGTAACAAAATTATCCTCTTGCCAAAACAATCAAGAGGTTGTTATTTCCTAAATTTTTCATGACCTTCAGTCCTCAAGGTGCCCTTGTTCCTTGAGTATCTTCTCACTTTCATGATTTGAGTCCTAATACCCCCAATCTTCAAGGTTTCCAAAGTCTTCAAGCAATCTTGAATGACCCAGGGGAAGAGGAATCTAAATGACAGTTACATAAGGTGCCAACAATAGATCAAGTATAGCTTTTGTATTGATGTTTCATTATAATAAAAATGGATATCACTCTTCTTTCCCTCTACCAAATTTTGTGTTAGCATTCAATTATTGATCTCTCTTTTTAGTGTTTGGTGAAGGGGTTGACTTACTTGATAGTTAGTTAAGGTAGTTATTTCATGTTTATTTTTGTTTCTGCCAATCAAGTTTGAGAAAGGTTCTTATTTATGTGTGTGTAAGTCTACAAGCATGAATTGGAGAAAGAAAATTTGATGTGTGGATAAATCAAGGGTCTCACCTCTAACCAAGCACCGAGATCAAGTAGGTCCTCTTGTAATTAAATAATATTTACCTTTAAGCATTGCGAACATACCTTATTTAGGTCCTCTTGTAATTAAATAATAGCTACCTTGAATAGTTGAATAGTTACCTTTAAGCACATCTAACACAGGTGTCAAGCACGAGGTTGTGTTGAGTCAAGTGGAGTTTATATCCCCCTTTTCACTTGTTTTTGTGTTTGTTGGATTACTATGTGTACAATGGTTTCTGGAAGTGTCAAGTCCTCTGGGTGACATCACTTCTCTGAAGCTTCGGGATTTGTTTCCATGCCCACACGTGCAGTCCTTATTGTTGATCTAAAATACCATCTTATGGTATTAAGTTAAACCTTATGAGAATATAAATCCCCCTTCATTTTTAGAGAGGTGGTACTCCTCTTGTTCTTATATTTTTGTTGGCTCTTGACCAAGTTTTGAGGAACACTTGGTCATATTTGACCTTTTTTGGACTTCGATAGGCTGTCAAAGATGGAGCGCCAAGCGAAGCAGAGATCACAAGATCTCGGCCCACTTTTGGGGCCCTTTTAGGTTTTTGGGTTAATGTAATGGGAAAGGGATGTTGGCCCATGGTTTTACCCATGTTTAGGCCTATTTTGTAAAGTATAAATAAGTAGCTAAGCAATGTAAGAGGGGGCGAGAAGATAAGCTAAGTGCTAGTAAAGGCTTTGTGTATATTGTGTGACCGACTTGCAGAGCTAAGTGAAAGTGTTGTAAGTGCAGAGTGCATGGATTGTAAGAAGGCTATGTGCTAGATCTACTCGAGGAAGGAGGATCTGGTGAGGTGCGCGCAGATCTCCTGTCTTATGCGAAGTACAAGTGTGATGTCTGTGTTGTAACCCGATTGACCAAAGCTAATAAAAAAGAAGAAGACTTTGTGGATGTAGCCACAGGGTGGGGGTGAACCACGGTAACTCTGTGTGTTGTGCTCGATGCTTCGACCTAATGTGTTGGTTTCTTTCCATGTGTTGTGCTTTATATGATTATTCTATGTGCTTTGCTATGATATACTTAGATAGATCCACTTTGCTTTGTGCTTCTTAGATGTGTGGGTATAGATTTGACATATATGAAAGTGTTGAGTGCTAGACCTATTTTGTTATTGCTAAGTACTAACTTAACCTAGATCTAAGTGAATGATGTGGTGCTCTGTGCCATCTGCAGAGTTCCATGAAGGTTAAATACTGATGAATGATCTATGTTAAGGTGCTTGCTAAGAGTAAGAATCACAGATCTGTGTCCCAGCTAAGGTTGCAGACACTTGAGTCTTGCAATCACCCCTACCTCTACCTCGGGTGAGAATTCATCTGCTTCGTAGGTGTTGCTAAAAGGGCCGGTAGTTAGGGTTTTGTTGGTGCATTGAACCCTGGGTCTGCCCCTGTGCCAACAAATGGTTTCGTTACCGGGACCTAAAACTGTGATTGCTAGGAACTGAGGAAGAAGAAACTTTGTGCAAAAGAAAGCTCTGTGCATAGATCTGTTGCCCTAGTGCGCATCTTTTTACTCGAACTGTGAAGCTTTGTGCCAGGAGTAAGGTTAGATCTGAAGAAAGGAATATCATATCCAAAGAAAAGAAGCAAGATTTGAACGCTCTGTGCTCTAAGAAAAGTAAAAGTTGAAATTTCTAAAAGAAAGAAGTCGGATCTGCAGAAAAGAGGTAAGATTTGTAAGCTTTGTGCTCTAATAAAGGTAAGAATAGTCAAAAGTCCTTAGATATGGAAGCTTTGTGCTCTGTAGCAGTAAGATAAGTGAATTTTTTTGTTTCTAGAGCATGGATCTAGGTATGTTTGATCGATTTTGTCCTAGCTTAAAAACTAGGGCATTAATAGATGAAAGAAAGTTTGATATGAATAGATCTGATAAGTATAATGATAGATATGTTATACCTATGCATAGAAAGAATGTTTGGACTAACAAGTGGATGCAGGATCCTAGAAAGAAATTTTTGTAGGATAGCCATTATGATCCTAGCGCGCAGTACAAGAAGAGTTGGGGATCATTGAAGAGAAAGAGAGGATTAACTCTTTGTTACAGTTGCAGAAGACCAGGACATCTTGTTAAGGATTGCCCTGGGAGAAAACCTACTTGTCTCTGTTGCAAAGCTTTGGACCACGACGTATTGGATTGCCCTAAAATGATCGCTAAGTTGGAAAGGATGAATATGAATCAAGAAGACCATAAGGCAGATCTAGAAAAGGCAGAAACCCTGCAAGAATCAGAAAAAATATTAATATGGCTAAAAGAAACCCTGAAGGCACTTAAAGATGTCTGATTACCAGAGATCTTCAAAGAAAAGGAGCATTTCGAAGCAAGAATAGGGGACTTCAACATTGACTGTATTCTTGATGAAGAAACACAAGTGAACATTATGCTAGAAAGAACTTGGGAAGCTATAGGAAAGCCTGCCATGATCTCTTTCCTAAGAGGGACAAGTTTATTCAGAGGAAAGCTAGTGAACCTATGTGGAAGGCTCGCCTAGATACCTATGACTTTCAATGGAACTTCAACGGAGGAAGACTTTGAGATTATTAAATTTGTTGAAGACAATGCCCCATTTACCATGCTCATAGGAAAACCTTGGATTGATAGAGAACAAGCCAGACGAAAAGAGGAAGAAGAAGTTTTGGAACAGAAGAAGCAAGAGTTAAAAGACTTTATGACCAGAAGGATTGTGCACTTGATTGAAGAATAGAAGAGCAGATCACAGATATTTAATACTAGAAAATTCAATGTCGAGGCTAAGAGAACACTAGAGGATCCGTAGAAGATTGAGTTACCTATTTTCGATACAGAAGAAGTATTACCCAGGAACCCTAGGAAAGAATTTCAACAGCGTGAAGTAACTAAGACCACAGAAGATAAGCATCAAAATGGTAAAATCATTACTGGGAAAAATCTCACTGGGAAGAAGGCTAGAAAGTTAAGAAAGAAAAGGGCTAATACTATAAGGTTACAAGAGGTTCTAGAGGATACTTCGCAGAAAGAAAAATTGCAGAATTGGAGCTTCGTCGAGATATTAGAACAACGACATAGAGTAATTTGCCATGACGAAGAAATATAGTCGTTGGGGCCGATATATCCATTCGAATTCCACTCCGAACAGGCATAAAAGAAATAAAGGTTCGTCATCCAACCATTGAAATGTGCCATAACAAGTCGAACAGGAGTTAATGAAGGATCATAACCATTTCCAACAAATTGTTTGCTAAGTTTTCCTACTTAGTCCATCGCACCACGCACCGAGAATACTTTTTGCTAAGTGAGAATTTGAGCACGAAACCTGAGATTAATTCACCCTGAGATCATTGCCTTGTTCCCATACTATTCACTGTAGTCTCTAGATTCCTTTCACACCGGAGCTAGATGACCCAAGCTTGTATGTCGGATGAGCTTAGTGCTGCTGAGAAAGTAGTTGAAGAATTTTTAATTGAATTAATGACTGAGAGAGTCATGTTGGAGCGAGTAGTGTCTACACGTGTACAGGCATCGTCCTCGAGAGCATTGCCAGCTTCCCCCTCCACTACTCGAGCAAGACCATCCCGGTCGCCTTCGGAAAGACGATCTAATCTCAGAAATGACTTCGCCACTGTGAAGATGATCCCAAGTATCTTGCTTAAGTATATCCCACCACTAAGCAGCATAGTGAATCGAGACACTGTACCCAGAGACTTTGACTATGCTTTGGTCACTGCGTACCTCCCGAAAGGGGTGCGCGCAGTTCGTGCTGACCAGGATAAGCTCACAGCGCTGAAATTTAGTGATTTTAACTTTGGAGATCGCAAAGTTTACAGTATGCTAGCCCCGCACAAGTACTTAACTATCACAAAAGGAAGGAACCCAAAGATTGTCCCTCAACAATGGACCCATAACATCGCACAGTCAAGCCTCCTCAATGTAATGAATATTCCTCATTTTGGGAGGCATCAAGAAGTGAATGCATGCGTCAGATTGTTGATGTCTTGCTACCACAGAGGATACTTATGGTTGGACCGTTGCATCACTTTGGATTTGATTCTAATCAATCGGATCACAGGGATAAGCATGCAGGGCTCTGACCCGCAGGAGTTTTACCCTGGAAAGACTGCAGATCGCACTCTCGCCCACCGAATAAAAGGCACATATGGTGATGTAGAGAAGGGCACGCGAGGCTACAAGGTAGCCTCCATAGAGAATGCAGCAGTGCACCTCAGTTTCCAGATGATCGCAGGGAAGTTAGTCTGCAAGAACAGACCCACACAGGTGACTTGATTTGTAGTTGACCTCGCAGGGAAGTGTGCAGAGGGACTACAAATGAATAGGGCGATGTACCTTTTAAATCAGCTAGAGCTTGACTGTAGAGAAGCGCAAGACCAAGGGTATGAGTTCCACTTTAGTTGGTTGCTCATCCTCATCGCTTTCATCGCCTGGAAGCTACCAAAAGGTGCCACTTTTCCAGAGATCGAACCCTTTGAACCATTGGCCGCGAAGTTTTGTACGTTGTGGTACTCCAATGACATGAACAAGAAGTGGCAGTACAATGTTGTCTTCCATGCTTATTACAACCAATTGAAGAATGAAATCCAATCTACACCGTGCCTCACACCAAACACACTTCATAGGTTTAGACCTTTGATCAAATTTAGTGCAGACCACCACTTCACCTATATCACAGCGCGCACTGATGAGCACAAACAGTAACTTCAGTCGTACTACAAGTTGATAGAAGAAGACTTGGAGAATATTACCAAGGAATGGTCGGTGGACCTCCTTGTTCCAACAGACCCCGCAGAAATATCCGACGTGGAAAGCCCTGAAGTTATACTGGATACACCTGGACCGAGCAAGACTAAGACTGATGATGAATTTCAATATATCCATAGCACATCCACGAATACTACTTTGATCTCACCTGCGCAGGGAGGTGATGGCGAAGAACTAGGTGGAACAAAGGTTGAGCAAAACAAAGGTGAGGTTACTCTGCCTAGAGAGGAGGAGGATCCCTCTAAGAAAAGGAAGGTCACCCCACCAAAGCCCTCATCCTGAAAGAAAACTAAGGCCACCCGGACTACGTTTAAGACTACCCTCACACAAGACGACTTCAACTTCTTGATCTCTACGTTGAATGACGCCTCACTAGAGATCGCAGAAAGGCAAGAAGCAAAGCAGGAGGAGATATTTAGCCGACTCACGGGTGAACTTCAAGAAGTATAGTAGGCACTCCAGTCCAGCCGAGTCATTTCTACTACGCCCTTGACGATGGGAACAACAGGAATAGGCGATGAGCCCACCCAATTATGCTAGATCGTCGAGAAAGTCGAAGCTCGCCTTCGATGAGCTCAAGAAGACACAGTGCAAGCCACCCAGGATTTGGCACAAGTACAGAGCACACTTATAGTACAACAAAGGAAGGAAGAACATGAACAACTTGCCTTACAAGTGAACTGGGAGGAGGAGAAAGCACAGTTACAGCAGAGCAAGGACCAATTGCTAGCAGAGCAATTTGACGTACAGGAATGAGTTCACAAAGCACTTCGCTCTGTGATGGTCATTGAAGTGAAAATTGAAGAACGTGTCCCACAGGAGGTGGCACAACTTGAAGAAGTAATCCAACAACTTCAGTAGTGCATCGCATATATGTAACTTCGTACTGTGCTCGAGACTCCCCAAGAAGTAAGATATCTAAGGGAGGCAACTGCCCGTAGCGCAGTTGACAGGTTAAAAACCTTGGCTTTGGAATGTAAGCAGTTGAGCGCTAGAAGCGCCTAGACTTATGAGAACCTCATAGAGAACCCAGAATTGCAGATATTAGAGGCACAGCTCCAAGAAGCAAAGAAGCATGCAGATATGCTACAGGCACAGCTGAAGGCCTTGACCCCAGTTGAAAGAATGAAGCAATTTCCAAAACAACGCACCACCCAACAACAGGTACACATGCTGCAAAGTAAAGTGATGGAAGTCTCTCAACGACTTCAACCACACCAAGAGAAAGCATGTCAACTGTTCACTGAAGTTGAGAGCCAGGCAGTCGAGCTTGAATAGGTTGTCATCACTGCGTAACAGTGCATGGAAGGACCAGTAAATGATGCAGTGATCCAGGAGTTCACTGAGCAAGAGGTTGTCGCACTACAGTAGGTCGAAGTAGCTCGGGCCAAGCTCGAGACATTAGAAGTGGAGTTGATTAGACCAGAGCGACTCGAGACGAGTCACAGGTGAGTGTTGGGGGAATGTTGGCCCTTGACCAAGTTTTGAGGAACACTTGGTCATATTTGACCGTTTTTGAACTTCGACAGCCTGTCAAAGATGGAGTGCCAGGAAAAGTAGAGATCACATGATCTCGGCCCACTTTTGGTTCCCTTTTAGGGTTTTTGGTTAATGTAATGGGAAAGGTATGTCATCCCATGGGTTTACCCATGTTTAGGCCTATTTTGTAAAGTATAAATAAGTAGCTAAGCAATGTAAGAGGGGGCGAGAAGATAAGCTAAGTGCTAGTAAAGGCTTTGTGTATATTGTGTGACCGACTTGCAGAGCTGAGTGCAAGTGTTGTAAGTGTTGAGTGCATGGATTGTAAGAAGGCTCTATGCTAGATCTACTCAGGGAAGGAGGATCTGGCGAGGTGCGCGCAGATCTCCTATCCTATGTGGAGTACAAGTGTGAGCTTTGTGTTGTAACCCGATTGACCAAAGCTAATAAAGAAGAAGAAGACTTTGTGGATGTAGCCCCAGGGTGGGGATGAACCACAATAACTCTGTGTGTTGTGCTCAGTGCTTCGACCTAATGTGTCGGTTTCTTTCCATGTGTTGTGCTTGATATGATTATGCTATATGATTTGCTATGATATACTTAGATAGATCCACTTTTCTTTGTGATTCTTAGATGTGTGGGTATAGATTTGACATATATGAAAGTGTTGACTGCTAGACCTATTTTGTTGTTGCTAAGTACTAACTTAACCTAGATCTAAGTGAATGTTGCGATGCTCTGTGCCATTTGCGGAGTTCCATGAGGGTTAAATACTAATGAATGATCTATGCTAAAGTTCTTGCTAAGAGTAAGAATCATAGATCCGTGTCCCAGCTAAGGTTGCAGACACCTGAGTCTTGCAACCACCCCTACCTCTACCTCGGGCGAGACTTCATCTTCTTCGCAAGTGTTGCCGAAAGGGCCAGTAGTTAGGGTGTTTTTGGTGTGTTGTTGAAGTGTTGAACACTGGGTCTACCCCTGTGCCAACAATTTCCAAGAAAATAAAATGAAACAAAACAAAGTTCGATAAGGACCAGGCTTAAATATTTACATTCAAGGAAAACAACACCTGGAATTTTGTGACCAGGTGTTTTAAAAGAAACTCATATGTACAATATTTACGATGTGAATAGATAAGACACATGCATAACATAAAGGACCGATGTGTCCATCACAACATTCATCAGAGCATTTAACAATACCACAAATAGAGAGAACAAAAAATGAACTGCAAATAAAAAAGAACTTTAAATTATCATTCAATAAAGCACCAAAAAGATTATGATAGATAAAACATTTGGTAACTCGAGATTCTGATCAAATTATTTGAGAATACAATAATGTAATATCCCAAGTATCTCTCTTGGAGTCTTAAAAATAATAATGAGTCTTTAAATGCAAAAGTAAATGTCTTTAAAGAAAGCAAAATTGCATTTCCTTTCAAAGAGGACTGGGATTGGCTCTCGTGGACTATAAAATGAAAATACTTGGAAGATGAAAGAAGGACAACTAAAAATAAGCCTAAATCCCACATAATACGGAGAAGATACAAGATGACAAATGATTGTAGAAAAAAATGGACTGACGAAAAACTAAAATGATAGAGTTTATGTTCAAATCACTGTGATGGAAAAAATATCCTCTTTCACTGGCTTGCAGTTGGCTCCTTTATAGGTACATGTTGTGGTTGAGGTGGAATAACTACTCTAGTTGTTTCTTGATTTTCTTGTTCAGTAATTTCAATTAATGCCTTGTTCAACCATTCCTCAATGTATTCTCTTAATGGTGCCATGGTAATTTCATGTTTAGTTTTAATCTCAAATAATTTGATTTTGAATTCCCTTAGATCTAGTTATGATTGATGCAATGTGTCGTCCACCTCATCATTTATGTTGATATACCGAACTAACCATCTTTCAACTTCATCCTCAGAAAATTATATGGTTTTAGTAAATTTGTTAGCCCAAGCAACTTTTAGTGTTTTAAGTTGTCCCGTTAAAGATTCTTTGGTTAAGATCATGGTATCCATCAATAAATTAGGACCATCTAATTCCTTGGTAAGACTAATAAGTTTAAGAAATAGATCACTCTTTCTATTCCTTAGGGCCTCAGTTTCACTCATCATTTCTCTTAACTCTTTAATTCTCCTTAACCAACATGCATTAATCTGCTTCATATGGTAAGGCGAAGGAAGTCTTTGTTCCTTTCTCCGGGCTTCATTTAAACTTGAGACTTTGGCTGAAAATGTGTTTAGAGCTTCCTTGAAAAATCCTTCATCATTTTCCAAATCTTTCTGCAGATATTCTTTGAAATTCTCTTTTCTGAAGGAAAATCTAGCAATACTTTGGGCAAGCTCCCAAATTTCCCGAATTTCCAAATTTCTGAAATTTACTCCATCCTAGTCAATCAATTATTTCCATCGTTCAGATGACTTATTATTCTTGGTATTAACTTTTTCTAGCAATAATTTTTTGGTTTCTTGATTGTAATTCGTGTGGTGCGGAGTGATAGATTCCTCTTCAAATATCTCAAGATCCTAAGTCATAATAGCATCAACTATTTCTATCATCTCTAACAACCTTTGCATAGACCAGTCAGGTTCTTCAATGATCTCATCCATGTCCATCGCACGGGGACTTTCCTGGACTTATGATGTGTTTATCTCCACTAATGATATATTTATTTTTTATTTTTATAGGACTGTACACAATATGTGTTTTCTCAAGGCTTTTCCTTGGTGGATTTTTATCTCCACCGTCATCTGAACCTCCAACTGGTGTTTTTTTGGTATCAATTCCATTGGTTCTACTCTTCATTATGGATGGGGTGCTTCTTTGAGACATTGCCGATGAGTTAGGGTTTTTATTGGTTGTTTCTCTATCATGTTGTTTGTGTAACTCATTTGTACTATTTACTTCTCCTTAATTGTTTAAATTTTTGTAGGCCACTAGTTCCTGAAGATCCAAATTATCTTTGCCTCCTTTTTGAAACTGTTCAACTTTGTTGAAGTGTGAAGAATACTCCACTAACTACATATGTGTAGTGAATTTTTTATCTGGGTCAAAACCTTCAACAAGTTTGGCTTCCTTCAAACCTATATGTTCATGATGTCTCGCCTGTTGTATTCCTTGAGATATTTCATAGATAGGGAAACAATGCCAAGGGTATTTTAAAGTTTCAGGTGGTTGAGGTTTTAAAATCTGTTCAAATAACATAGGGTTTAATGTTGGTTTTGACTGTGATATTTTATGATAACTTTATTTTATTAATAGTCAAACCATAAAGGGCTTAGATCCTAATGCTTCAGCACAATTTAAATTATTGTTGAAGAAAGGTGAGACAACAACATAAAATATAAATAGATGTATCTAAAGATAAATATCAAAATTATCGCTGATAGAAGAAAACACAAATAAATATAAATGAGCTTTATTTGTTCATGTGAGATTACATTTCAAAACACAAACAAATTTTAAGATTAAAGAAATGTGTCATGATTTTAAATTACAGTTGAAACAATGAAATTTGTAACCTTAACCAGTGCTTGATGTAGACAATAGTGGTCGTACTAAATTCTCACCAGCTCATCTACATTTGAAATAAAGGAAGAAAAACATGAATACAAAATTAATGAGAAGAATCACATATGCCAAAAATCAAAACCAAGAATCCTTTACTTCTTGCAAAACTGATTTTTATTCAAACTTAAACAAGGTCTCCAGTTCAAAATCCAGCCATGATTACATCGAGTTTTCCTTATTTTATACAAAAGAAACTTCAACCAAAATTGGTTGATATTCCTATCTTTCAATCTCAAATTTTACAACTACAAACCAACTATTACAAAATAAGACGCTTTCATATTCGATAAATAGAATAAGTTCCAAAATTTTAGTTGATATGTTGAAGTTGTTGGAACCAACTATTCGTTGATAAGTTGAAGAAGGAGTTTCCATGTCTCATCTGATGGATAATTAAATAAAATCATCTTTAAGAATGTTGAATCCATTTTTGTATACTTTTCATACGTGGGAGTAACAATAAATAACTCTTTCAATTGACATAAAACATAAAAATAATCAACCAACATGTCCATAATAGTTTGCCCACTTATGTAACGGAAATCGAGCACACACAGAAACCAAGATAAATTGAATAAGGTTATCTGTCTTTATTCAATCAATGAAATAAGAGAGAAAATAACTTTCTTATATAGGTTACAATCAAGTAGAGTCAAACCACTTTATGAATGTGGGACAAAGGGAAAATATAACCTAAAAGAAAATATCTGACCTAAAAGAAAATAAATTAACCTAAAGTCACTTTGACTTTATTAATGCCTAAGTCTAATTTCCAATTGACCATTATAAACTAATATTTAATTTAACACCCTCCCTTAATGGTCAATCTACTCACTACACCAAGTTTCTTTTGAAATTTTACATGCTTTTCGGGACCCAAATACTTGGTGAAAATGTCTGCAGTTTGATCCTCTGTAGGACAATACTGCAGCTCAATAGTTCCATCTTCTACAAGCTATCTGATGAAGTGACAATGTGTATCAACATGTTTGGTACACTCGTGGAAGACTGGATTCTTGGCAAGTTTCATTACCCCTTGATTGTCACAGAACAAGGGTGTAGGCTCTCTCTCTTGCATCTGCATATCTGATAACATTCTCCTGAGACAAACTGCCTCGCATGCACCTTTCAATGCTCCTCGATACTCTGCTTCTGTCGATGAAAGGGTGATTACATGTTGTTTCTTGCTAGTCCATGTGACTGCACCCGTGCCAAGGCTAAAGACATATCCAGAAGTGGATTTTCTGTCATCAACAGAACCTGCCCAATCTGAATCTGTATACCCAAACAACCTCGGGGATTTTCTCCTGCTATACAGAATACCAAAGTCAAGTGTCCCTTTCACATATCTCAGCACTCCCTTCGTTGTTGTCTAGTGCTCTACTTTCGGCACTGTCATAAATCTGGAAATGAATCTCACAGCGAAACTCAGATCAGGTCTAGTGGCTGTAAGATATATCAAGCTGCCCACTAGTTGTCTGTATAGTGACTCATTGACTGCCTTTGAGTCAGTCTTGGTTGAAAGTTTCAGCCCTTTCTCCATAGGTGTAGAGGAGATTTTTCAATCCTCCATCCTGAACTTATCCAGCAAACTCCTAACATACTTTGCTTGTGAGACAAAAATGTTGCTCCCTGTTTGCCAAACTTCTACACCAAGACAATAGTGTAGGAGGCCTAGATCTGTCATGTCAAATGCTCTGCTCATGTTGGATTTGATCCATGTAATTGCATCTTCCTCACTACCTGTAATAATGATATCATCCACATAAACAAC
>JASDQU011313935.1:4270-16094 GCA_032191745.1 Picea mariana
ACATTTTTATGCACAAATTATAGGTAGCAATGAAGTAAAAATGACCAAAAATATAAGTGATTTAATAAACAACACAAGCACACAATTCTAGATTCTAAGCTTCTTCTCTTCTAAGTGTGGTATATATAGTTTGTCATGCAAAGGAGCAAGGAAGGTAACATCCAACCATTAATGATATGTGTCATTAATAAGCATGTGTAGTTATGCGAAGTAGTGTTCAAATTTGCTTTGCACTACTATTTGACGACTTTTCTTGGCTTCATTATTCATTGTCACAAAACTTTTTATCTAAAATAATGCCCTTTGTTGTAGGGGCTAGTTGGCTTCGTCGACTAGACCCGACAGTCACCAAGTCGGATACGTAAGTCGGTCAATTATCTAGTTGGGTTGATTGATCAAGGCAATTAAGAAGTTGTAACTTCCTTGTAACTAAATACACAAGTTTATATGTGGCTATGTAACACAGAAAATAAGGTGGTTGTACATAATAAAGTGCATATTGTTGGTTCTACTACTACTTTGTGTATGATTCCTTTTATGTCTAGGTGTATGCTTGTATAGTAGTGTGTAGTGTATATTGCTCTGTGTGATGAACAACTGGTAACATCTGCATACTTTCCCCTAGATTACAACACCCTTCAACAATTAGAATGATAGAAACATGTTGAAGAAATGACTAAAGAAAATGAACCGATGTTTAATTTAAAATATCGATACATTATGCAACTAGATTACTTAGTAACTATGAATGCGCTATGTTGTAGGGGCTAGTTGGCTTCGTCGACTAGTCCTAATAGTCACCAAGTTGGATATGCAAGTCAAGTATGTGAGTCGGTCGACTATCCAATTGGGTTGATCGATCGAGCCAGTTAAGAAATTGTAACTACCTTATAATTGAATACACAAGTCTATATGTGGTTATGTAACAAAGAAAAGAAGGTCGTTGGTGTACATAATAAAGTGCATATTGTTGGTTCTCCTACTACTTTGTGTATGCTTCCTTATATGTCTAAGTGTATGATTGTATAGTGGTGTATAGTGTATATTTATCTGTGTGATGAACTATTGGTAACATCTGCATATTTTCCCTAGATTACAACACCCTTCAAAAATTAGAAGGTTAGGCACATGATGAAGAAATGACTAAATAAAATGACTATTATGCACCTCAATTACTTAGTAACAACACCCTTCAACAATTAGAAGGGTAGGCACATGATGAAGAAATGACTAAATAAAATGACCCATTGTTTAATTTAAAATATGGATACATTATGCACCTTAATTAATTAGTAACTATAGTAGCACATGGATTGTGGAAAATTGATATTGGGATTGAATTTTGAGAACTAAGTCATTTATTATTATTGAATTTTGGGGTGTGTTCCATCATTGCAAGATTGTACTAATCATATCCCATGTTACTTTACTTGTAATAATCATAACAATGATGTGATACATTGCAACTTGTTATTCAAGTGAACTAAAAAGTTTTGGCTTTTTCATATTCTCTTTATTTTCATTATTCCAAGTTTAAATTGGGAGTGCATCATGTCACTAGTTGAGGAACTATAAGTGGGACTATGAAAACAAAATCCATTAACCTAGGGCTTCTAATGAAGTTTCTAAATTCCTTTTGCATGTTAAAAATGCATATGGAAAGTTAAGTTATTTAATGTGAAACACATACAAACAAAACATTTAGTTGTACTTGCTAAGTCATTTATTATTGTTGAATTTTGGGGTGTGTTGCATCATTGGGAGATTGTACTAATCATATCCCATGTTACTTTACTTGTAATAATCATAACAACGATGTGATACATTGTGACTTGTTATTCAAGTGAATTACAAAGTTTTGGCTTTTTCATATTCTCTTTATTTTCATTATTCCAAATTTAAATTGGGAGTGCAACATGTCACTAGTTGAGGATCTAGAAGTGGGACTACGAAAACTAAATCCATTAACCTAGGGCTTGTAATGAAGTTTCTAAATTCCTTTTGAATGTTAAAAATGAATATGGGAAGTTAAGTTCTTTAATGTGAAACAATGTGAAAGACATACAAACAAAAAATTTAGTTATACTCCATGATGTCCAATGATGAGCATTTTCACCATCAAATTCCAACATTGATGCCAAGTGTAAGGTGCATGGAAGATGTCCCTAAACTACTAAATGTACGTGTAATTATAAGCATGAGTAGAAACATAGAAGATGACAATCAATTATAAAAGGCATGGTTCAATAATAAGGATAGTTAGTCATTCATAGGTCACATCACACACCTCATATCCTTAATGTTTCCCAAAGCAATCAACCCACATCTAGTGGATGAGCATATTATCATGTTTTCTCAATCTCCTATCCTAAATCGCATATCAAATTGTTTATTTCTTGTTTTTGACACTACCTTATGAGGGCTATGAAATTGGGTATTCATTCCAAAAATGGAATTCCACATTATACAAAAATGTAAAATAACAACCTAATTTCAATATATGAATTTAAAATAAGAGTTTCTTAAAGCACGAAGACAAATGTTTAATGATAATAAATCAAGTAATTTTTTTCATTGGCATTCTCTTGGTGATGTAAATTTTTAGCAACTAATTGTTAAAAAAGTCATTGGTTTTTCTTAACCAACACATAGTTGGGCATCCCTTTAATACCTATTAGAGGTAATGCTCTCTTATATGAAAGATATATAATTAATGCCCAATGATAAGCATCTTAACCATCAAATTCCAACACCGATGCTAAGCGTAAGGTGCATGGAAGATGTCACTAAACTACTAAATACACGTGCAATTAATAAGCATGACTAGTCATCCCAAGTATAAGGTGCATAGAAGATGTCAACTAAATATTAAAGGTGGGATTTCATAATAGGGATGGTTAGCCATTCACTTGTCACATCACAAACCTCATATTTTTAATTGCAATCAACCCACATCTAGTGGATGACAATCTTAATATGTTTTTTTAATCTCTTATCATATCTTACATATCAGATTATTTGTTCTCTTGTTTTTGACAATGTAAATGATAACAAGTCAAAGATGTTATCCAACATATATTGAAGCATCCCTTTAATATCTATTAAAAGTAACGTTCCCCAACATGAAAATGTTGGTGGTGTAAATTTCTATCAACTTGAACTAACTATTAAAGTTTTTGTTGATCTTTATTAACCAACATATATGTAGGCATCCCTTTAATACATATTAGAAGTAATGTTCCTTGACATGAAAATGAAAGACATACAATTGGAAATTTTAGTTGTATTTGACAATGCTCAATGACAAACATTTTAACCATCAAATTTTAGTTGTATTTGACAATGCTCAATGACAAACATTTTAACCATCAAATGCTCAATGACATACATTGTAAGGTGTATAGAAGATGACAACTAATTATTCAAAGCAAGATTTAATAATAGGGATGGCTATCCATTCACTTGTCACATCACAAGCCTCATTTCTTTAATTCCAATCAATCCACATCTAGTGGGTGAGAATCTTATTAGCACTTCCAAAGCAGGGAATATAGCGGTCAAGCAACGTTGACTTGATTTTGTAAAAAAAATTTTTATCAAAGTTTCATGAAGTTTTTAATATTTTTTTATTAAAATTAATTTTTTAATTTTAATTTTTTGTTCATATTTTTTAAATTTCTATTTCTATTTTGTGATTGGTCACAAAGGAAGATGTGACTAAATACCCCTTCTTGGATTCGACATTTCTTAAAAAAAATTAAAAAATAATAAAAATTTATAAAAACTTGAAATTACCACTTATTAGATTCATATGTTGGTAAATCCTAAAAAATATCACGATATAAATGAGTATGAGCTCATATTTGTATTGGTAAGACCAATGTAAAATCTAACAGGTTGTCATTTAAAACCATTGATAAAAAACAAATCAGTAAATATTGGTTCGATCTACATTGACAAACCCTTCTCCTCGCCTTTTTCCGGTTTTCTGTAGTGATGATGGTAACGTGTTCAAAACAATGATAACAAAATTAAGAATTTTTAATAAAATGTATGCATTGCACAATGAACAATGGCCAACTTTGTCAGAGGGACAATTTTATAAAATTAAAATTGCTAACTTCGGTCAAAGGAGTGGAGCCTAGAACTTGAGCACACCTGAAGGAAATAATACTACAACTAGAGTATGAATTTTGTGATTATTCGTAACTATTTAGACTACAGAGTATGAGTTTTGTGATTATTCGTAATTATTTAGACTACAGAGAATGAATTAATGGACCAACACGTTGGAGTTTTAGGATAGGAGTGACTCTTTGTTGAGTAGATCCATGAAGGATTTGCACAACACGATATATTATTATCAGGTTGTTTTATTGCCTTTTATTGCACATTCTCACTCATGTAACAATATGTGGAGGCCTTATAGGATGCCAATGATACTGTAATATTGTCAAAGATTACTTCAACAAAAGTATTGAATTATATACTCTCATTTTTTGCAGAAAAAGATTACTCTAAATTGGATTTCTTAGACAAGTTACTTGAGCAACAGTCCCAATTCATTCCTCTTTATTTCATTTAATTCTTCCACAAGTAGGTTTTTTTAGGGTAAGAGCATTAATTATTTTGATTATAATAATAATACATACAACTAACAATATGACCAAGTCTCCATGAAAGTCGTGATACTCATGCACATGGAATAACCTTATATACTTAAATGATATACGAGGTCATGATACTTGTGCACATGAAATAACCTTAAATGATGATATAAGAGGTAGAAACAAATTTTTATCCTTCATTTTCACAAATGCATGGACTAGTTGCATAACAACTTATCCTTGTCAATTTTTTTCAATATCTTCTCTTATATTACATATAAAACTATTTGTTCTCTTATTCTTTACATCGTGTCTTATGGGGGCTATGTAATTGGGCATTCATTCCTAAAATGGAATTTCATATGATACAAAAATGTAAAATAACAAGCCAAATTCAATATGTGAATCTAAAATAAGAGTTTTTAAAATCATCTAGATAAAAGTTCAATGATGGATTTTTTTCTTCAACATTTTTTTCTGTTAAATTTTTTCTTAATCTTTATTAACCAACACATATTTAGGCACCCCTTTAATACCTATTATAGGTAATGTTCTTTGACATGAAAGACATACAATTGAAATTTTTAATTGTATCTAACGATTCCCAATGAGGAGCATTTTAACCTTCAAATTTCGACATTGATGCCAAATATAAGGTGCATGGAAAATGTTGCAAAACTATTTAATGAACATGCAATTAATAAACATAAATAAACATGCCAAGTGTAAGATCCATTAAAAATGGAATTCAATTATTGAAGATGTGATTTAACAATAGGGATGGTTTTAGCCATTTGCTTATCACATCACAAGCCTCATATCTTTATTATTTCCCAAACCAATAAACCCACATCTAGTAGAAGAGCATCTTATCATGTTTTTTCATTTTATTAATCTATCTTACATATCAAATTATTTGTTATCTTTTAAATCACTTATTATCCTACACTGCATATCAAATTATTTGTTATATCACAAGGTTCATAGATGATAAAAACAAAATATTAAATGCATGATTTAATAATAGGGATGTCTCCGTCACATCACAAGCCTCATATCTTTAATTTTTCCCAAAATAATCAACCCACATGTAGTGGATGAGCATTTTATCATGTGTTTTTCTATCTCTTATCTTCTTTTGCATATCATATTATTTGTTCTCTTATTTTGACACTTTGTCTTATGGGCTTATGTAATTTGGTATTCATTCTAAAAAAGTGTTTTTTAAAGCACCTTGATGAATGCTTAATGATAATAAGTTGAAGATTATTTTCTTTTAACATTTTTTTGGTGGTGCAAAATTTGTATGAACTAATTGTTAAATGTTTTGTTTATCTTTATTAACCAACACATATTCAGGCACCCATTTAATACCTATTAGAGGTAATGTTCTGACATGAAATACATATAATTAAACATTTTAGTTGTATTTGAGGATGCCCAATGACGAGCATTTTAACAATCAAATTCCAACATGGATTCCAAGTGTAAGGTGCATGCAAGATGCCACTAAACTACTAAATGTATGTGCAATTAATAAGCATGAGTAGGCATGTCAAAGTGTAAGGTGCATAGAAGAAGACAACCCATTATTAAAGGCATAATGTCAAAAAACAATAGAACAAATAATTTGATATGCAAGATAGGATAAGAAAGTAAAAAACATCAGAAGATGCTCATCCAACTAGATATGGGTTGATTGCTTTGGGAAACATGACAGATATGAGACCTAGTTTCGTATCTTAGATAGTCCTTAGTTTTCTCTTAGATGAGTTGGAAGATTATTAATTTAATGTGTGGATACTAATCCTAACGGGTGGAATTGAGAACTACTTGGTGAATTTAAATACTAAACTTGAATTCTTAGTTTACCTACATAACTCTGTCAATATTAATAGTTAGTTATTGCAGTGACACTAGTCATTTTTTTCAGTAGGATGAAAACAAAAAGAAAAAAGAAATTGGCCAACAAAGAAAATAATGACTTGTTAATGCAATAATTGGAATACATTCGTACAACAAATCTCAACGACATCTGGTTCTTAACTCTACATTATGATATTACGTCATCATTATAACAACAAGGAAATGATAGAGTGACTTAGGATTTAAATCTACTTCCTAAGTTATTTAACTATTCTCGTTTTACAGACACTAGAAAGTTTGCAAATTGAATTTAAGGGTAGCTGGTAAATAAAGATTTTAAATTGTCTTTATGTTGTGATCGGAGGGTTGTTACACAAATGGCTATCCCTACCTATTATTAATTCATGCCTTTAATAATTGGTGGCCATCTTTTATGCACCTTACATCAACCTACATCTAGGAGCATCTCATCTTATTATGTATTTTCAGTTTCTTATCCTATCTTCTTGTATATCAAATTATTTGTTCTCATATTTTCGACACATTGTCTCTTATTTTATCTTAAATTATTTCTTTTTTGGTTTCTCGACCATAATAATTTAAAAACATTTTTTTAATTATGAAAAAAAAAGTATAAATAATTTTTTTACATGGTGCACAATGAAGATTATTTTAATGGCGCATCCAATTAAGATTTAATTAACCATCAATAACATAGAAACACACATATAGTCTTAAAAGCGTGGTAAATTTGCACTTTAGTAAATTAAAATATTTTAAATTATTAAAAAATATACACTCTTAGAATGTGTGAGAGGTTTGACCTATAGTAAACTAAAATATATAAAGATTGTTAATTTTGCATTATGAACTTTTTGAATATAAGTTTGCTAAGAATCCAACTAACTAGAAGTAAGTTTGTTACCTAAAAATATAAAGAAGGTTAATATAAGACAATTGTATTTGAAAATTTATGATAGAGAATTGTTGGAATTAATTTCTTACTTTATGACCATGTGATGACATCTAATATATTTAAGGATATTATGAGTATGGATGCTATATATGTTAATTAATTTTGGTATTATAAAAATTAACTAGTTGAAAGTAAAAGTGGATTTGGTAAATATATTTATTTTAAATATTTTAAATTTAAAAATGATTTTAGATTTAAAAGATGGATTTTAGTTATAATTATAAAAATTTTAATAAAATTTAGTTTTAATGGTTTAAAGGAGAAATTGTTGTCTTTCCTACTAAGTTTAAATTTTTACTTCTGATATATTGGTTTCTCATAGATTAATTGCATTTACTAGGGGCCATTTTATGTGGATGGCTCAAGTGTGATCAATGGGTGGATTTGATGGATTGTATTTCTTTTAGTCACAATTTCTTAGCCACAAATTGATTTCACAAGTCCACGAGTGAAATTCTTGCCATTAATTGGAAGTGTTTTATCCTCCAAAAATTACAAAATCAATCATTTTTAATTAAATAAAGTGAGGACATTCATATATATGGAAAGGTGGTTCTCGCAAATTTTTAATTAAATTGGTTTATTTTGTTCCTATTTTCATCATTTAAGCTAACTTCCTCCCTTAGGTCCCCATTCCAAATTCCTCCATGTCATGATTTCTTAGTCAAAAATTGATTCTACAACTTTGCAAGTGAAATTCTTGTAGCTAACCAAAAGCATTCCAAACCCCCCAAAATTACAAAATTAAGAATTTTTAATTAAAGCAAGTGAGTACAAGGAAAGGTGGTTCATGCAAGTTTTAATTAAATTAATTGATTTTCATTTGTATTTCCATTAGTTAAACTAACTTCCTCCCTTAGGCCTCCTCTTCAAATATTTATAAACATGGGATCCAATTGGATTTTCTTTTTAATTAATTGGGCTTTATAGAAAAATGGATTGTACTTTCCACCTTGCAAGGATAAGGGGGGTTTGGAATGTCACAAATAATGATTTTAACAATTTCAAATGTGTTGTTGAATATATGTCGGGGAACATGCTTGTGTAGGCTGAGAAAATGGATAAGAAAGTTTCCACATTAAAGTTCAAATTAACATAGACAATGACAAAATTGTCACCTGGAATTGTAGGCAATCCTTGAATGGAATATATGTACGTGAGAGCTGCAGGAATTGAATGATAATATTACAATGCATATATCCCTTCTAATGTCTCATTAGCACTTCAACATTCTCAAGCAAGAGATGTGCAAGACGCAATCTCTTCTTAATGACCATGTTACAATAATTTATGTACTTAAATGTGGACATTCTATGAGTCTTTCAAAAAATTCACCAATATCTCTGACAAGGGAAGCAATGAGACAAGCAAGGATGTTTCCACTTCACCATTTCACATAAGGAGTAACTTAATAAAAATATTTTAAAACACTAGTGTTCATGGAATTATAAAAATTAGCCATATTTTAAGAATTTACAACCAAATCCTCTTCTTATTTCTCTAGTCCCTTAGTGATAAATTCATTCATATCTATTAATACCCGTTGCAATAATTTACACTTTTATTATAAAAATTATATTAATAATTAAAACTTGATTTTCCACCTAATTTTAAAATCCTTTAACCTCAATTATTTACAATTATACAAAAAATATATATTGAAAAAAATTCTAATATTCTATATAAATTAACATATTTGCATTTTGATTTCTTAAAGATCAGATAAAAATTCCTCATATATACCATATTTCTAATATCACAAATTTGCCATGCCTATTGAGGTCATGATATGTTTATGGAGCTTTAGCCTTGTAGTTTAGAATTGTTTTTTGATATTTGTGTTTATGGATGTTTAGGATCAAAGTGTGACAACCTCTTAAAATAATTGTTGGAAGCTCCATGGGCATAGAAGGGTCATAAGCTTGTCAAGTTGATTGAATTATATGCAATTGATTATTTTCTCAAATTCAACTTCCAAACAATCTAGATTTATTAATGTTTTTTTTTTGTTATTTATACTTTATAAAACATTATTGACTTTTACATTAAATGCATGTTTGTAGACATATCATATGTTTTTAGTGTGGTTGTCTTGGATTAAAATGATGATAAAATGATTCACTTTTTGGTGATAGATGTTAAATCCACACTTTCATCTAATGTTTCATTTATATCACGGTTTCCATAATATTTCCACCATGTTTTAAGATGCTTTAATGTTTTTAAATCAATCCGGTTCTTAGAAAACTGGAATTACAATGATTTAATTGTAATTATCAATTTTAATTTTATTAGATTCTAGCAAAGACTAGAAAAAAGGTATTTGTTCACTTAGACAATGTTCTTCACACATTCACCTTGTGTCTTCACACTAGACAATATCCTTGCAATTTGACAAATGAGAAGTTCTTAGAAAACTAGATTTACAATGGCTTAATTGTAATTATCAATTTTAATTTTATTATATTCTAGCAAATACTAGAAAAAAGGTATTTGTTCACTTAGAAAATGCTCTTCACAGATTCACCTTGTATCTTCACACTAGACAATATCCTTGCAATGTGACAAATGAGAAGAGTCTCGCTTGTTTCAACAATTATGGTTGGTATCTATATATAGAAAAGGTATTTATGTCACAAAAGAGGCCTAGATTCCACATGTACATTTTCGACAATAAAAAGGCCTAGATTCGCTACATGAATATCGGAGGGCTGTATCATGTAGTTGTAACCCCAAAATTGAAACACCTCATACACTTTAGGTAGTTGTCGATCACTAGGCGAAGCACAATATAGTCGACGGTCAAATGTCTCTTTGTAAATTGATCTCAAACCCAGGGGAAAGTCATCATCTCCATCACATTCATCCTCATAGGGTATGTAGTCCACCTTCCCCTTTAAACCGATTCTTGTTCTGTTACTTGTTTTCATCAATTCCTCATCTTCTGAGCTAATATATTGGCACATATTTTTGTTAGATGTATCATCTGATAAATAATCATCACCCTCTAGGCTAGAAGTCAGTGATCCAAGATACTTTAAATCAAGAACTTTATCCTGCAAGCATCCATTAAGAAAATAATTAATTATTTAAATAATATAAAACAATGTTTAAAAGAAGTATTCATGTTATTTATATCAAATTGGAAAATTCCTTACCACAATTCCTTATAGATTTGAATCGATTGTAGGAGGAATACTACCCACTGGAAGCTCATCAACTATGTAATGTCTTTGTACAATTGTTCATTTGAATTGTAGGAGGCATACTACCCACTGGAAGCTCATCAACTATGTAATGTCTTTGTACAATTGTTCATTTGAATTGTTGCTTTCCATGGCAAACATCCACAAACAACAATTTTCTCAAAGTATTGATCCCATGTACTAGTCTTGACCAACTTCTTCTTCAAAGCCACAGTCACTATCAGAGGGAGATAGGCCCAGTGGTAGCACTAGCAATCTACCTCCTCTATCAGTACCTTCTTTTAGGGGTCATATGTCTCGAGGGTCTTCTAGTTCTTCTAGAGGATGTTTGACTCCAGTACGAGGCGCACATGCCTCAAGGGCACCTACTCCTAGTGCTAAAGGAAAAGCACTTCTACAACGACTACCTTTTGCCCGTAAAAGAGGTAGAGGGAATCAATAGTTTAAACTTTATTTACTTGATTTCATTGTAGATGACACATGAGTCATGATGACGATCATGAGATACATTTATTATATTTTTTGATGACTCAGGATTCAGGACATGATTATTTTTTTATGTGTGATGTATCACTAGACATATTATATATCTTATATATCAGTTTTCTTTCCATATTCATGTGGCAATCCGTCTATGTGATGTTATTGTTGCTTTCAATGTTTCAAAAATAAAAAATAAAATGAATATTTTTATATTTTTTTAAGTTTGTCGATATATTGTCGATGTTTTGCCGATGTTTTGGCGATTTTTACAAAACAATGTTTTCTAGACCCCGACGATTTTTTCGCCGAAATGATTTTTGTAACACTGCTTACAAACCCTAGAAGACTATTGCCCAAGAGAGGTGCACGCTTTTCCCAAGTAGATGTACTTGTTGAAATTTCCAAACTCACACTTGAGATATGTTTCCTCGATGGGGATTTTACCTTTACTTATATTAGACTGAACTTATCAACAAAAGCGTCTATTGGCATAACATGGTCGACCTCAATAACTCACAATATAATTAATAATTACTAGATTAATTATATTTTACATTAAGGTGGGGCCGACCTGTACCCTTTACATTACAATTAGGGTTACAGGTATGTCTGACTCTTGGACAATATAGCAAGGGATCTCATACACCCACTAGTGCTCAGCCACTAGGGGCACATCCATAGGGATG
>JASDQU011313938.1:0-20499 GCA_032191745.1 Picea mariana
CTACTATTCCTAGGAATTTGAAGCAATGTGATGCTTGTATCCTTGGAAAACACCGCAAACAATCATTTCATGATTCTACTTCCACAACATGTAGAAAAATTGGATTGATACATTCTAATTTGTGTAGCCTCTTGCATGTTCCATCTACAAATGACAATAGATATATCATGACTTTTATTGATGATTACACCAAGATGTGTTGGGTGCAGTTTTTAAAAGATAAATCGTAGGATTTTGAAACTTTTAAAAAATTGCAAGTATGGATCCAAAATGAAGCTCAGACTTCATACTGATAATGGAAGAGAATATACATCTAATGAATTTGAAAATTATCTTCACTAACATGGGATTGAGCATCAAACCATAGTTCCATACAATCCTAAACATAATGATGTAGTTGAAAGAATGAATAAGACTCTCTTAAATATGGTTCATTGCATGATTTTTTTCAAAAATGTGAAATCGATGTTTTGGGCTGATGTAGTTCTATGTGGAGTTTATGTGAAAAACAAGTATCCATCTCATGCTCTTGAAAATAAGACTTCGCGTAAAATGTGGTATGGCCACATTCCTTTGGTGAGGCATCTAAGGGGTATTTGGTTCCACTTGCTATGCCTTGATTCGTAAGGAGAAAAGAAACAAGCTTGATGCAAGGAGTTAGAGGTGTATCTTCTTAGGGTACTCAAATACCACCAAAGCATATTATCTTTACAATGAGGTAAAAAAGAAGCTTATTCTTTTGAGAGACATTTTTTCTTTAATCATCCAAGAACTGGATAGCTTCACTCATGTAAAGACATATCACAAATTTGATGATGATATTCCACATATTGAAGAGGGGATCCCTATTTTGCATCAATCTTTGGAATCTCCTTTTGAAGAACGATCTCCCCCTCATGGAGAAGATCCTGCCACTTCATCAAAACCTAAAGTTCATTTCGATGATGTGATTGAGAGGATTGAAAGGATGAACCTTAATGAGAATTCAACACCATCTAAGAAAACTTCACAGTCAACACCATCTCAATTAGATGAACAACGTGGACCATATAAAAAAGGTTGACCAAAGTGGTTCATAAAGATAGTTGAAAGTGGTCATCATGATGAGGTTGGAAAGACATGAACCAGAAGTTCCACAAGACAAGATGGAGGTGATGTAGATAATCAAAATTCAGGTGATGTAGATTATATGAATGTTTCATATGATTATGATTTGAATTTATCTACTAATTTTGAACCAACTTCCTTTGAAAAAGCCACCTTTTATGATGAGCGAAAAGAAGCCATATAGAAGGAGTATGATGATCTCATCAAGAATGGGACATGGAAGTTGGTGGACCCTCCATTTGGAGGCAAACTAATTGTCTACAAGTGGGTCTTTAAGAAAAAGTACAAATCAGATGGATCACTTGACAAGAAAAAAACAAGGCTTGTGGAAAAAGGATTTCCATAGAAATAAGGTATTGATTATGAGGATTCTTCTACCCCACAACAAAATGGGTTACCAATCGTACTCTATTTTCCTTGACAACACGTAATGGATGGAAATTTCATCAAATGTATGTGAATACTACTTTATTGAATGGAGACTTGAAAGAGAATGTCTTCATGTCTCAGCCATAAGTAATTGTGGTTTTCCCCGCCCCATGCCTAGGGGTAACCAGAGGAGATCATGTCTCATGGCCTGTAATGGAGACAATGATTAGACCATGATGATGATCAAAATGTCCATAGATGAAAGCCCAACAACCCCCCTTATTTTCCTCTACAACTACAAATCAACCAATTCTCATCACATCCAGACAACTCAGTTTGTGGGAGATGGTAATCTAGAGTCACCATGAGGTATGTTAGTCCTTCTTTGATGTGAAGTGTTGTGCTTAATTTTTTGGGGATGTGGATGAGAATCTTTGGTTGAAGTTGGATAATATATCATTGGCTTGGGAAGTTGTGTTTGTTTCTTTGTTTCACCTTGGTGGCCAACTTCTATGCCCTAGTCCTGTGTTGTCAACTCCCATGAAAAAAGGGTACTACTAGGGAGCCCTCACAAGGGTAACATTCCATTCTCTACCATAGTTAACACTTTCCATTATGGATCCTCTAATAGTGCACTAAAATTCGGTAATGGTTCATGGTCCACTCTTTCATGAGAAGAAGGGGTTGAAGGCCGAGAGGTTGATGCAGTTGCTATATGTGTGCTAGAAATGATAAATTCCACCATAAAATTCATAGGACAAATTGAGATATACCCCCTATGATGGTAATAACCCCTTGTCTTGATGCAAATGAATGCACAATCATAAAGGACCATAGCCCAGTAAAAATGAAGGAATAAAGCTTGAAACATGCAAAGGGGACTTGCATATAATAAATGGGTATTAAAATGCAATTAAGGGGTTTGAAATGAAAAATTAACCAAGGAAATGGTATCTCAAGAAGCAATCGCTCCCTCTACAAAGAAACTCATAGAAATGGATTCAATTACACCATAATCCATGAAGTAAGCCCATATTCATACCATTTTCACAATTACTCTTGAAGGGTTTCTTTCTTTCATTGCTTCCCTCAAGACCTATCCCTCTACCTGGGTCTTTTGTTTCCTGTCTAGGTTGGCACACTTAATAGGGTTGGATGAAGGCCCTTCTATAGTCAAAATTTCCAACTCACATGAGGTCATGGACCATTGTGATGCTTGAAGGGGATACTGAGGTGAATTGTTTGCATGGCTTATATCTTAAGTAACAATTTACTTTGCGTAATTCAAATACTAATATCTCTTATGAACATTGGTTTACCTTGTCTTATATTCTTCTTTGTTTTGGATGGACCTAGCATGGTTCTTTGAGGGGTATCCTAGGATTTCACCCAGAACGTTGTTCCTTTATTACAGGACACTGGAACGTGTGATGTAGAGTAGTGAGTCATCTAGTGACTTACCACCTTCCAACATGAGCTGTCACATATTCAGAACCTTGGATGATGGACATATGGGCTTGATTTGAGCATATTTGGTCATGATGGAACACAGATGGGTTGAAATCCTACATGTTGGGCAGAATACCCCAGGGCTTATTATTTACTAGATTGAGGACGTTGCAAAAATAGACAGTCGAATATCACTTAGAGACGAGATGCAACCTCCTTTTCCCTAGACACAACACCCTAGATCTTGGACGTTGACCTACATTTGATGATGACGTCATCTTCTAGGGTTTGATGGAAAATTAGGCTAATGATGATGATTTGTCATGACCATGGGTGAGAAGACACACCATTTTCCTTTATTCAATCTTGGATGATTCCATGTGGCCTTGGGAGGCCTTCTCCTAGCTTTGGAAGACTTTATGTCACCACACACGTGGCACTTATGATGTATTATTTGTATTTTATCTTTTTTTAGAGCTTAAATGAGGGTTCAACCCCGCTTCTAATTTAATTTGGACATGTTATGTGAACAAAGCACTAGACCTAGATTCATATATAAAGGCTAGCACTATTATTCATTTTTCTCATCACAATTCTTCACTCATTAGTGGGGTTACACTCTTAAAAATTTCACTATTTCATCCTTCCTACTCTTTTCTCTTATGCACTATGATTGAAGGAGGGTCTTTTGTGGATGGTTTGCTCACTTGGATGGATAATTTCTGCAATTAGGGTTTTATGGTCTTGATTCTTGGAGGAAGTAAGTATTTTTTTTCAATTCTATTGTTTCTTGTTGATGTTAATGGTTAAATTGCTAGCTTGTTGCAAGTATCTTTTTTCCTTGAAACCCTAAGAGGAAGACATAAGTGCTTCTCTTCCTCACAAATTTTTGTTTGTCCAAGTTTTGGAAACATCGTTTCTAGGGTGAAAATCCTAAGGCCCAAAATTCCTTGTACTTTAGGGTTTTAACCATAGACATTTGATCCTTGACCTAAGTGAAGCTAGAAGAAGGGAAAAAGACACCTAGGGCCCAAAAGTTCTTGCACCCAAGGTACCTTCTTTCTCAAAGTATAAATCTTAAGGCCTCTTATCGCACAATTTGTACTTTCCCAAAGCCAAAGGAATGTGAAAACTAAATTGGCTTAACAAGAGGTTGTTTTATCACTGTCACCTAAACAAGACACCTCTTTCTCTTTAGGGGCAGTACCCCAGGGGTGACGTCCCCAATGACCTGGGGGTTTGAGAAGGCTAAGGTAAGAGTATAAATAAAATCCCACCCCTCTCACAGGTCATTCTGGTCAGAAATTCCCAAAGGTTTTAATAAGATGAAGCAAAGTATTACTTAAGTGTACCTACCCAGAACAAGACAACAAGAAAAAAACTATTTGCAAGTACCAATTGATGTTAGTGCTTCATAAAACCATAGACTTTGAATAAAAGCATAAGTTGATATAAAAGATGAAAAAACATAAATATTTATAACAACAATGTATATATAGTAATAGCTTCACAATTATGCCTCAATAAAGATTCAATAATGAACAAAAAAATGATAATCTAAACTTGGCAAAATGCTAGTATTTGTCAGAAGCAATGATGGCAATGTAAAATCAGCTTTAACACTTTCTTTTAAGATGCTTTTTCTGATGTCATAGATGGTTGTAGCTATATTTTGCAACAACAACAAGATAATTAGTAAATTAGTCTAATATAAGGTTAGAAATGGTTAGTAGAGATCTTGAAGTAGATGGTTTGAAAGTTGTTTTCATCAATCACTTAACAAGACACAACTTAGAAAGGCTAATAATTTCCATATATGCATGTATTTTTAAATTTTTTACTATAATCACTTAACAAGACACAACTTAGAAAGGCTAATAATTTCCATAACAATATTCTCTATTACGTTTCTTCTTGTACTTTAATTTCTTGAAGTTTTTATATTGTTGAGTTTGGTTGATGGTAAAAAGAGGCATGGAATCATAGTATGAATTGCAGGTGGACACGTGGTTTTCCTAATCAGAGTATGAATAGCATATGGACATGTGATATTTGCATCATCCACATATATTTTACTCAATAAACATAAACATAAAATAGTTTTAACCTTTAAACAATCACAAACATAATTTTTTATAATTTTTATTTTGAAAAAAAATTAAACTATATTATTTATTGGTACATTGTTTAATTCATATAAGAGATCGATTTTCTAATTTAAAAACTAGAACCAAGATTTTTCAAATACAAAAAGTCTTAAAACAATCTCTCCCAAAATAATACAAAAGTCTTAAAACAATCTCCCCCAAATTAAATCATAATGAAAAAATAACCTATATATTATTCCATTAAAACATCTTAACCTTCTCAAAACAAATAACATATCAAATAACAAAAATAAGATCTATTAATAATATTTCATATCTTGATAAAAAGAGATAATATAAAATTTGCTCAAAAATGTGAAAAGATACCTAATCCTCAAATTTCTAATAACCCTTAGCAATTTGGAGTCTTTTGGATAACTTATTGGCACCCACATTTAACTCCTCTAGAAGTAGAGGAGGGCTTTGTTTATATAGTACTTTAATCCCAGGAACTATTGCTTGAACTTGTGCGACCACATATTCTATCCCTCAAGGGAATTGAACTTTTTTCACTAGTGAAAAACTCCTCACTCCTCACCAATGGATCCAACCCCTTTTGAAAAACCCAACCCCTTTTGAAAAACAATACCAAATCCAAATTACCTTCATTCATAAAAGAATTCATAGAAAATTCCTAGAAATCATTTTTCTTACCCACACATTCTATACACTTTGCTCCCTCTTTTTTTTCATATGACATTCTAGGGATTCCCATAGACCTTGAAATTTAAACGATCCTTGTGTACTTAGTATCTTAATCCATAATATTTGAAGTTTCAACTTTTCCCTCCTCCCTCCATGGAGTGTGTTTCAAATGAATTAATTTGATATTTAACTACAGACACATGATTCAAACATATAAGGACAGCCATAAAACAATGAAATATTTACATTTTTTTATTATTTATTTTATGAATTTGTTTTCATAAACTTGACTTTCATTATTTCTTATTATTTCTTAAAATTTAAAGGTTAACAATTTTACTCCATCTCAATGTTGATGGTTTCCTTAAAAACATTAATTTAAAAAATATTCAAAATAAGCATGCACATTATTTTGTATTTGTAGTTTTGTTGATTTCAACATGTACATAGTATAATCCCTTTGGATAATAATAATATGACAATTCCTACTGTAGAGAAGTTTACTTAAATGATGTTATTTTTAATGAATATTTTATTGTCATTATTTTTTTCTCCTTTGCTTAATCATCTAAGCATGTCCTCTATAGAATTCAAATATTAATCTTATTTAATTGAATCTAGTGTGCATATGGATGAAATCAAATTATCATAATCCTCTATTTAGTATTCGATCATAATGATGTTGCCGAGGGTTCAAATTCTTTTCCAAGCAATTAAAAGCTCCATAAGTAACGAGTCCACTAGTGCCTATGGCATCGTGACTTGGAAGAAGTGGATATGGATGAAATCAAATGAACCTTGAGTAGGGTTTTCGAAAGTTGTTTTGGAATCAAGATTTTTTGTGTGATTGCACTAGGAGGTTGCAATGGGGATCTTTGGCACTACTCGTTGTGATCATGTAAAGTTGTGTGTAAGATCGATAGGGTAGATTCATTCGATCACTTTATATTAATGTATAAAATTTATGAGAAAAGGTTTTTCGATATTTTTTCAAGAAATATTCTCCAACCTAACGAGGTAGATAAAATTTTTGTTATCTAATCATATTGATCATGTAAAGGATTTTATTAAAAAATCATTATTTTGTGGATTCATGAACCCATCAACCATGACACTATTATTGCATGAACTATATTGGAAGGACAAGGTATCAATCATTTGTATTGGATCATTGTTATACATTTTTAGATTCATGAAGCTTACCTTAAATGATATTATTATCACCCAATCGAGCACTTGTGCAAAGCCTTCAGAAGATGCAAGACACGTGTAACTTATGGAAGTACTTTCCACTGTCACCTTAGCAATTACTTCCCTTGTATTAGTGAAGGATTGAAATCCAAGACAAGGAAGGATTCCCTAGCAACCTCAATGAATCTTATAGAAATATTGAATCAATTATATGGACTCCTATTTTGGTTACTCAATTATACCACCACTTGGATCAATGTTCAAGGTAAACATAAGGTGGTCAAGTAAAACAATTTTAGATTTATATGTGAGGTGTTTTAAGGCATCGATTGATAATTACCAAGTCTAACATGTCAAATAAATGCCYTGAAACACTATAAATCAAAAGAAAAKTTATGGAAGTCATAAAACTTGTAGATAAATATGACTRCTTCAGCAATGTGGCAAGTTATGATAGAAAAAATATAACAGCCCTAAAACCAATAWRAATGCAATGAAAAATAGATGAAATACAAGCTAAGACTAACACATTAAATMACCAATGCTTATTGAAACATAATATGGCATGAAACGACTTCAACATGTGCAAGACATCAAGCCCTAATTCATTGAAAAATTGAACAATGATGCAATAAATGATTTCAAATATGTTCTAAAGTAACAATGCAACAAAACCCTAGACACTAAGCTACTAGAGGTTGAAAGTTGAAGACAAAAAGCAATTAAACTTAATTCTACCATAAGACATCAAAGGATATGAGGAATTAGGGTTTTAGCTCACTTTGAAAGAGAAAATACTAGTGCCATCTAGCTTCCTTGGACATATGGAGTCAAGATGCAACTTCTATGGAGAGCAAATGCAAGAGAGAGACTCAAGAAACAAACACTAGGGTATTTTACTACAAACCCTAGGTGGTGTTCCTTTAGGAGGGAAACTTAAGGTAATCCACTACAAATCCTAAGAGGTCATCCTATGTCTTCTAGAGGCTTTAGCAAAATATCAAGATGGATTTTGGTCAAAACCCTAGAAGAATCCACTACAAACCCTAAAACCTTAACCTATAAGAATAAGACTAGTGTAGTCCACTACAAAGAAATATCCTTATGTCCTTCAACAAGCTTTAAAAGAATAATAACATGGGAAGGTAGTCCACTACAAACCTTCCTATGGTTTCAAGAGAAATTTCATCCAAGGAAATACAAGATAACATGGAATTATCACCACTTTGATAAAACATACACTTAATACATCAAGAATAAATCATCAAAGATTTGAAAATAATAGTTAATCATCAAATCAATGAGCATCAAAGAAACCCTAACCATGAATCATCCAAAATAAACTTGAAAAAACATCCACTAGATCATCTCGAATAAAGTGCACATAAGTTCTCCATGATGAATAAGAGAGAAGACAAGTGCTAGAAGTGATTCTCTGAAAGATGAGTTATGATTTACAAATGAGGAAAGCCTCCTTTATATATATGAGAGAATCATGGAGCCTCGTCTCTCTAAAATCCCCTAAAGACATAATAATACATGATACAAGGTGGATAGGTCTCAAGTCGACTCCCAAAATAGCCTCCAAAAAAGAGATAAAATTATAATAAATCAAAACTTCCTCTCAAAAGTTCACACATGTGAGAGTGGAGAATAAAAAGAGGGAGAAATAATCTCCTCAAGGGGTATGATATACTCAAAAGTCATGTCCATTCCCAAAAGGTGAAAAGAATCATCAAAAGTCACATCCCCTCATCAATGAGGTCACATCTCATCACCAACCAAGTGCCAAATCATCACCCGTGTGCTAGGTTAGCTCAATCAACAATCTCATCACTCCAAACATGATATCATCCTCAATATGTGCAACATCCTAGGTAAAAATGTCAACGTCATGAAGGAGGAAGGCTCCATCATCCCTCCAAAGGGGTATACAATCCTTTTCAAGTGCCATGGAATCCAATCAAACCCTAACGTCCTCAGGGGGTATAATGTCAAATTTGTGGGCCTCCAGCCCTCTCGATGATACATTTTTCTATATCTGCAACATCCCAACTCATCAATGCAACATCCAAGGTCCAGGAGTTCCTGGAGGTGTCTCAAGGCATGCCAAGTCATCAATGGCCTAACGTCTGAGCCATACAATGTGCAATTTCATGGGTACAAACATCAAAACATCCCTGACATGACTATCACCAGGGGTGCATCATCATCAAGCAATGCTTAGAGAAGTCAATTTAAACCAACCATCATGGATACAAGAGTCATTAAAATCATACAAAGTAACCCACAATATAATGCAAAATCCATGTAAGCAATTCACATTAGGTATCTTCAAGCTTCACACTAGCTTAAGAATTTACGCACTTTTCCAAGTTTAGGTATTGAAGGACCATCACAAGACCCTATTAGGTGTGCTAGTACTCAAGTAGAGGAGTAGAACTCTTGAGAAAACCTTCAAAGAATAAGTATAAGTGAATTACATGGAATGAGGTTTACTTCATGGTCATGGTTTCATTGACATGCAAGGCCACATGTGGGTTCATCTCCATGAACTTTTTTGTAGAGGGAGATATTGATGCTTGAGTTACCCTATCCTTGGAAGTATGTGTATTCCAAACATTCTTGCCTTTTGATTATTCATGTATTTCTCTGCAAGACCCCTTTTAGGTTTATGCATTTATTTTTACTGTGATTTTATTAATTCCTTTTAATTTGATATGCATTCAGTGCATTAGGACTTGGGGGATGGCCCCATAGAGAGGGGGTAGAGATAAACATAATTCTTTGGATTTTGATTTTATTATTTTTCATCCCACTTCATTTTTCATTCTTTTACTAACTGCATCAACATCGGGCATTCTAACCCCTTCTTCTCATAGGAGGATGAAGGCACGTACCTTTTTGGTATACATGTAACAACCATTTCCAAAAAGTAGGACAATGGAAGGAATATAGATGGAATGTGTTAAGTATGGAAGGGAATGGTACATTACCCCTATCAAGGCCTCCCAGTAGTACCCGTGTTCACCAAGAGTGACAAAATTGGACTATGACACATATAATGGCCACCAAGGTGAAACAAGGAAAAAAACATAAGTTCCAAGCATCATGATCCATTATCTGACTTCAACCATGATCATGACCTAAATACGTAATGTATTAAATGTAGCACTTTATATGAAACAATGACTAATGTACCATATGTGTCTTGGGCCACCTTTATAGGATGAACCATGACCTAAATATGTAATATATTAAATCACTTTATATGAAACAATGACTAATGTACCTCATGTGTCTTGGACCACCTTCATAGGATGAACCATGCTTTAAAGCTCGATGTCTTGTATTAATATTTATTGTGTAAAAAAATGAAGGTGAAATAAATTGTAATTCCATTGAATAAATAAATAAAAATTAATGTTAGATATTCAAAGTAATTAATAAAACAACAATTTTATATATTTTAAATTTTCTTCGTCTTTTAATATTAAATATATTTAATTTAAGTATTGTTATTATGATTGTCAAATATTATGAAAAGCTACAAAGTCATAAAGGATCACTTCAGTTGAACCAAACCAAATCAGGTCCTATTAGGATCTCCAGCGAAAGAAGCGTACCACGGATATGGACATGATATCATGAAGGTATGTTACAGAGATTGTTTAGTCAAGATTTGAATCCTTTGGTTTCCAAATAGCTTCTTTCCCTTTTTCCAGGGGACCATCAAATAATGATCAAAAGCATGTATATATCAGATTATGCCAATGTAAGGTAGTTATTGTTTCTAAAATCATTGCGAGGATTTAAAAAATATTCATGGATAGATAATATTGTGAGGATTTAAACAATATTTAGTATTTGATGATAATGATGCTTCCTATGTCTGAGATTCTTAACTTTCACTAGGAAATGAAAAGGTTCCTAAATGATGGTCACTTTAGCTCATGTTATGGTGACTCGGGCAGACATTGTATATGGATGAAATCAAATTATTATATTAGTGAAAGTATACAATTCTCGGATCTACATTGCGTGGAAAAATATACACTGCACAGTTACAAAGACCACACAAGGTAATTCTTTGTCATTGAACTCTCTGGACTTACCACACATTTCACAGACTGCACAATATATTGCGTGTTGTGATGATAACACTTAATAAAATGATTTCTTGACACTGTGCTACTCTCAGCACATAAACTATGAACTTAAGATTGAGCATAAACAGAGAGAAGATATTTTCACAATAGAAACTCAAGAATACATCAACACACATGTATTTAATATATTAATAACTTGAGCGCTGCGTGTGGTTATGAAATTCAAAACTATGTTGAGCTTCAGCTCCACTAACTTCTGCAAAATTACAAAACACAAAGCTTGTGCTCTCAGACTTGTTCAACTCCTTACACAACTGTTGTTGTTTGCTAACTATCGACTCTTCTCTTTGTTATGTTCTATTCTGTCAACTACTTACAGACTCGGGCATATATAGATAAGGACCGAGACTTCCTGTAGAAGAAAAACTGACTCAACAATTAAGATGACAATAAATTTTGACTGACTCTTATTTGCATAACAGAGCTCGAGAAAGATAAATATCGGCTCATTAAATAAGATCTTGATAACACTCTTCCTTGTTGTGTCTGACAGACTAACATCTCTTCTTTCTGTGACAGACAGAGTCTGCATAAGCGTGAAGCTCACGACTTGTAATTAATATTTCCAATGCTACCCCTTAATTATAATTAGGCGAGTTTACAAAATTTGAATTTACATCAAAAATTTGAATTTACATAAACTGTCAAACATCTGTAACTGCGTCGACTCCTAGACAACTGCGTAGTTTCTGAAATGAATCTCTTGCCAAAGATTTTGTAAATATATCTATGACTTGTTCTTTAGGCCTGCAAAATTCTAAACAGGTTTCTTTGTTATTCACTAATTCTCTAATAAAATGTTACCTTGTATTAATATGCTTGGTTTTCTTGTGAAACACATGATTCTTTGATAAAATGATGGCAGAATTGTTGTCACAAAACAGTGTAGCTGGTTCCTGTTGTTCCTGCAGCAAATATTTTAACATTCTTCTCATCCACATTGCTTGACAAGCTGCGCTTGTAGCTGCGACGTACTCAACTTCATCTGAAGAAAGAGTCATAATGGGATTCTTCCTTGATGCCCATGACACTATACCTAATCCAAAATGAAATGTGTATCTAGAAGTGTTTTTCCTGTCATCTATGCTTCCTCCACAATTACTATCAGTATATCCAATAAGTTTGAAATCTTTTAAAGTAGAATACATAATGCCAAAATATTTTGTTCCATTCATATATCTCAAAATTATTTTTCTTGCTTCCAATGTGATTCTTTTGGAGTTTCCATGAACCTTGAAATCAGGCTCACTCCATACATAATATCAGGTCTTGTTGTTGTCATATACATAAGATTGTCTACCATTCTTTTAAGCATTGTGGGATCCACCTTGGACCCTTCATCTTCCTTGCTTAACTTCAATCTTCTTATGACATGGGTTGGAGCTTCTTTGGAATTTATCATGTTGAATCTTTTCAAGATCTCATGAGAATTTTTAGATTGTGAAATAAATATGTCAGCTTTAGATTGGTGAACTTCAATACCCAAAACATATTTCACAAGCCCCAAATCATTCATCTCAAACTCATCCTTCATGAATGACTTAAATTCTTCTATGCCAAAATCTCCTGTAAAAATAAAATCATCTACATATAAGCAAAAAATTAACATATTACCTTGTTGATTTGATTTGATGTACATTGTTGGCTCACATTCACTTCTTTGAAATCCATTCTGAGTGAGATAGGAATCTATGTAACTGTACCAAGCTTTGGGAGCTTGCTTTAATCCATACAATGCCTTCTTCACTATGTACATTTTGTTTTCTTGTTCTGGAATCTTATAGTCTTGTGGTTCTTCCACATACATTTATTCTTCTAAATGTCTATTCAAGAATTTTGACTTTATATCCATTTGATAAACATACTACTTGTTCTGCACAGCAATGGCTAACACAGTTCTCACTCTGTCCATGCACGCAATTGGTGAAAATGTTTCATTGAAATCAATTCCAGGTTGTTGTGTAAAACCTCTTGCAATTAATCTTTCCTTATGCTTCTGTACATTTACATCTGCATCTTGCTTGGTCTTATAAATCCACTTGACACTTATCACATCCTTGTCTTCAAGTACATCTACCAATTTCCATGTTTGATTGTTCTCTATGCTTTTTATTTCTTCATCCATGGCTTGTGCCCATACATCATCCTTGAAAAATTCTTCAAAGGTTAATGGATCTTCTATTTGTGAAAACAGAGAAAAAAATGAAAACTATAATGTCGCAGACTTCTTGTCTTCCTTGGTAACAAACTTGCTAATATTGGATCCAGAGATGTAGAACTACTTGGATTGCTTGCTAGAGTTTGTTGTGCTCTGGGTGTGGACTACGCACATGCAGATCTCACTGGAGTAGTTTGAGCTAGGATTTGTGTCACAATTCTAGAAGTAGAAGGAACTGCGCACTAACTTATAATTGTTGTTTGAACCACTTCATCCTCTGTGTCATCATGCACGATACCATCAATAATTTTGACTTTGGTTTCTATGCTTCCATCCCATGCTTCATTCTCCACAAATTGAACATTGTGACTGATTATGACTTTTATTGCAATAAGATCATACAATTTGTATGCTTTTGTATCTTCAGAGTACCCAATACAAATACATTTATGTCCTTTGTTATCTATCTTATTTCTCAGCTCATCTGGAACATATGCGTATGCGACACAACCAAAAAAAATTATGCACGCCACATTATGATTCGTACTTGTCCAGGCTTCTTGAGGAACTTTGTTTTTCACACTCTTTGTCAAACATTTGTTTATGATGTACACTACAGTTGCTACTGCCTCAACCCAATACTCATTTGACAAATGTTTGGTTTCCAACATACTACGCGTCATTTCCATGATGGTTTGATTCTTCCTCTCTACGACACCATTCTTCTATGGCATATACCATGCAGTAAATTGCTTGCAAATTCCATGAAATTTACAAAAATTATGAAATTCTCTTGAAATATATTCACCTCCTCTGTCAAATCTTATAACCTTGATGTAATAACCACTTTTCTTCTCCACAAATGATTTGAACCGCTAAAAACAACCCAATGCGTCGGATTTATGTTTTAGGAAATAAATCCATGTTTTTCTTGAGAAATCATCAATAAATGTAAGAAAGTAGGTGTTGCCTCCTATAGATGGTGTTTGCATTGGTCCACAAATATCTGAATGTACAATTTTTAGTGGAGATTTTTCTCTATATGACTTTCCAACTGGAAATGATTCTCTGTGTTGCTTTTCAAAGATGCATCATTCACATATTCTTTCTAGTTTTTTAATCAATGAAAAACCTTTCACCATATCCTTTGTATGTAGTAGCTTCAGACCTCAAAAGTTCAAATGTCCAAATCTGAAATTCCATAGCCAGGAATCATCTTACACTTCAGATTGGAATGTTTTCTGCATCTCTGCACCATTGTCTTCTTTTCCCTTGAAACTACACGCACTAACTTTTCCTTCCTTGGAACTACGAACACTTACTTCTTCACTTTCTGCTTTGAATGCAGTGTCTAACTGCACATATTTTGTGTCATAGATAGCTTGGGTTGTATTTTTCTTCTTAGATGGCTTCAATGTTAATGGAAACATTATGTTTCTTGTCATCTGAATTCTTTCAATAAGTTGATTTCTTGAACATCTGTCCATCATCACACAGTGATTATCTTCCATGTAGATTCTATATCCTTTCTGTAACAATTGTCCTGTTCTCATCAAATTATGTTTTAGGCCAAAAACATAATATACATCAGACATAAATTTTTTTTCTCCTTGTTTAGTCAAAATGTTAATAATTCCTTTACCCAAGACAGTGACTTGGATATATGTTCCAAGTGTAACTTTAGTTTGGATTGACTTATCCAAACTAGAAAACAACTCTAAGTTTCTTTTCATGTGATTACTACATCCTGAATCTAGATACCATGTGTCACATGGACTTTCTTGAGCAACATTACATTCAACTGGTGAGACTATAGGAATTTCTTCGGTGTGTGCCATAAACATAGGACTGGAGGAAGTATTTGTGTTTTTTGAATGATCTTTATCTTGCTTGTTCTGATTATATTGTCTCTTTCTTCACTCATATGCATAATGTCCATACTTTTTACAGTAATGGCACTGAATCTTTGATTTATCAATTTTTTGACTACTTGGTTGACTGTTATTTTGAATTTTACCTCTTCCACGAGTATTTCCAGGATTTCTACTACGTCCACCTCTAACAGAACTTCTTCCTCTACCTCTAAAGTTTTCTCTCCCCTTTCCTCTTCCACGACTTATGTATGATTGTACGGAAAATACATTTTATAATGACATATTTGACATATTCAATTTTTGTTCGTGATTAATGAGGTAGGCTTGCAACTCATTTAGACTAAATTGACTTAGGTCTTTGTTCTCTTCCAAGGTTACAAAAAGAGCATCAAATTTAGGAGGAAGACTCCTAAGTACCTTCTCAACAACTCTTCTATCCTCTATGGTTTCTCCATGAGACTTAATCTGATTTATCATGACAATAACATGGGTGTAAAATGAATCTACTGAATCTATGTCTTTCATTGACAGAGTTTCAAAATCTCTTATAAGAATTTGTAGTTTTGAATTCTTAACTTTGTCCATACCTTGATAATAAGTTTGTAATATGTTCCATGCTTCCTTGGCTTGCTTTGTTGATGCAACTCTTGGGAGTATGCTCTCATGCATGGCTTGATGTATGTAAAACATTTCATTTCCATCCTTATTCCTTTGATCTTTCAAAGCATCCTTCTCAGCTTGTGTGAGGGCATTGTACACTTCATGATCTGTTGGTTCCACATAGCCATTTTCGACTATATACCATACATCTTGACCCCGAAATAATGCCTTCATGGTCAAGGACCATAACTCATATTTTTTTCTTGTAAAAGTGGGAGGTTGTAGATTTGAAGTAGAAGCCATGTTCTTACCTTCCAATAGAGTCGATGTTCTTGAAACTTACTTTGATAAAACTTTTTCTGATCAACCTCCTCTAATCAACCTTCTCTGATACTCAATCTCGGATCTACAACGCGTAGACAAACTCTACGCCGCGTAGTTGCAAAGACCATGCAGTGCAATTCTTCGTCATTGAACTCTTAGGACTTACCACACAGTTCACGGACTGCACAATATACTATGCGCTGTGATGATAACACTTAATAAAATGATTTCTTGACACTATGCTACTCTCAGCACAAAAACTATGAACTTAAGCTTGAGCATAAACAAAGAGAATATATTTTCACAATAGAAACTCAGGAATACATCAACACACAAATATTTAACATATTACAAACTTGAGCACTGTGCACGGTTACCAAATACAAAACTATGTCTAGCTTTGGCTTCAACAACTTCTGCAAAATTACAAAACACAAAGCTTGTGCTCTCAGACTTCTTCGACTTCTTACACAGTTACTTCTTCTTGTTGACTATCAACTCTTCTCTATGTTTTTTTTTGTCGACTACTTACAAACTCAGACATATATAGATAAACATTGACACTGGCTCTAGAAGTAAAATCGACTCAACAATTAAGACGACAATAAATTTCGACTGACTCTTATCTCCATAACAGAGCTCGAGAAAGATAAAGATTGTCTCATTAAATAAGCTCCTGCTAGGACTCTTTCTTGTCATGTATGACAGACTAATGTCTCTGCTTTCTGCGTAAGCATGAAGCTCACGACTTGCAATTAATATTTCCAACAGAAATGAGCCTTGGGAAGGCTTTCCAAAAAGAGTTGTCTGACCATTTCCAGAACACATAACCTCTACAATCAGGGTCGTTGTCCCTGCTATGAGTAACATACCAATTACTGAAGAAGAATTTCGGATGAACAAGATCTCGTCCAAGGGTAGCACTAAATTGGAATATGCACAAACACAGGTAGAAAAGGAAATGGTAGAAGAATTGAGAAGGTTTGAGTTAGTTCCAGGATTGAGAAGAATTTTGTGTTTTAAGTTGAAGTTTGACAATCCATGAAGGGGTAACTTTCAAGGTTCTCAAGAATGATGGGTGGAATCTTATTTCATTCGCCCCCAGCATAGACCAGGAAATTTTCAAGAAAGATGGGTGGACTCTTATTTCATTCGCCCTAAGCATAGACCAGGAAATTTTTAAATTTCCTCAGACCAAAGGCCAGTGCTTGAAACCCACATCAGACTTTAATTCTCCTTTCAATCTTGACCACTTCTCATAGGAGCTAGGGATCTAGGAAATAAATAACAATAGATCTATATTGAGTTCATGAAGCTTCGGGGGCTAGCTGCATTGATAGATATTCTTGTGCAAAACGTTTATGAAATTTTAACTGGTTGTTACTACCATCCTGTTAAATATAATGTAACCTCAACAGTCTGACTGTACACTGCCAGCTGTACTTTCTATTTTTGTCTTGCTTGAGCCTATTTAGCTCAACCATCTCCCATTGCATTGTACTTCAACTTCTTCAGTTCTTCTTACATTCCAATATACTGTTCTATTCTTTTCTCTCTGCATTTCTCTTTGCTTCACAATTTATCATGGTATCAGAGCTTCAGCAGTAAGCCTCTTCACACAGTTCGGAGAGAAACACGATCCTCACAGTGCAGAGCCTCACGGATCTTGAGAGCACGCGACACAGATTTTTCACAAGGTTTGGAAAGCTGTCTGTAATACTCTCTAAAGATTGTCGTAAGAAACTCACGTGAGGTCACAGAGCGTACTACACTCGAAAGATCAAGGAAGCAGAGATCGAGAAAGAAGAAACTTTAAAGATTCTTGTAATCCTTTCAAGAATCGTCAAAAATTGACGAAGAAGAGCTGCAGGAGGCGGAAAATTTTAAAGAACTCGAAGAATTTGTTCAAATTCATTAAAGATTGCTGTAGAAGGCACAATCGTTTAAAGATTTTTGAAATTCGCTCAAATTTGTCAAAGATTGCAGCAGAGAACGAAGAATTCGTGTATTTCTTTCAAATCTTTGAAAGATTCATGAATCTTTCTTCCACAAGAGTAAAGATCGGGTCTACTATGTAAAGAACAGCCACTGAGGCTGTAAGATTCGTCCTGCGAATGCATCTGAAGCGGGAAACCAATTCAGAAAGGACGCAGAGAGCGCGGAAAAGGAGAAATCATTTCAGCCGTCAGATCTTGTGCAAAGGCACTACAACCATTAAATCAGAAGAGAAGGTGCACGAGGTTTAATCCTCTGCAGCGCCAAGGAGAATTTTTGACCTGTAAAGTCACGAAATTTCGAGCCATTCTGGACTGTTGGATCGCAAAAGATCGTGAGTCGTCGATCTTTTTCACATCGCAAAATCGGGAATCGTGAGTTGGACGAGCAAAGGTTATTTGCACTCCAAAACTCCGATACGCGAAATCCCGAGAAGACTTGTGAGCCGTCCATCTCAGAGGACAGGTGGCAGTAGATCCCAGCCATCACTCCATCACCATTTTGGAGTTCAGGATATCGGAGGTCTCGTTGACAAAAGACACTCCACGACAAAACTCACGAAATCGCGATTCACGATATCGTGATAAGATCTCAGTTGTCCATCTCAGAGGACAGGTGGAAGCAGATAAAAGTACCGTCAAATCGACATATCGGAGTTCACGGTTTTGAAAGACCGTCGCAACAAGACTTCGCAACTCGCGAAATCGCGATACGCGAAATAGCGATAAGATCGCAGTCGTCCGTTTGTTTTGGACACGCAGCGGACATCGAGGAAACTGTTAGCGTTCGGCAATCGCAGTTTCAAGCTGTCAAATAACTTTGGCATCGCAAGTCGCGATATCCCAAGGTTGAATCAGGACCATCCATCTTGAGGGGACGCGTGGCATAAATCCGAGGACTCAGGAAAAATCCCGATAAGAAAGAGTTCATTGGCATATCGGGAATCGACAAATCGCGAAACCTGAGGACAAGAGATCAGGTTTCTTTGTGGTGAAATCCCTGTAAATGATCGGAGCCGTCCATTTTGAGGAGACACGTGGACAAGATTGGGAGAGTCAATCGGTGCATCGGCGTTTCGCGGATCCTGGAGACGAGACGTCCGAGACATCTCCAACCGCGAAATCGCGAGGAAACATCATGACCATCCAACTTCTGGGACGCGTGGCAGAGATCAGAGGAATCGGGAAAGTCCCGAAAGGAAGCACGCAATTGAAAAATCGAAGATCGAGGAATCTAGGAGACAGAATAACTCATCATCAAAGTTCATGAAATCCTGATTCGCGATATCCCGATAAGATCTGGACCATCAGATCAAAAGAAGATCTGGACCGTTTAATTGTCCAAAGGCGATTTTTCGTGTTTCGGCATTTTGAAAGGAAAAAAATGGCAAAAGCCCGTAGCGCTTTAAAAGTAAGGCGCATGGTCACATTGCAAGGAGACTAAGGGCCAATTCAAGACCGATAAGCTCCCTTCGGCCATCGACAAATCGACAAATCGGCGATTGGAGGTAAATACGAAATTTCCCTCTGTTTTTTCTGAAATTTTTTTTATCGCGTCATCTAGCAACTTAGGACCAACTTAGGGTCCGATTCTTCTGGGAAAGAATTACGAATTTTGGTCTCTTCGGATGAGATTTTTCTTGCAAGCACAAGAGTGCTGGGAACCAGGGGATCTCGGATATGTGGAACCAAATCCAGCTGCCCTTGCTACCATGACCAATCCGCAGCAAATTGCTCAGGCAACACTGAGGACCAAAGAAAACAAAGAGAAATTCTGGATTCAAAATTCTGTGGATGATTCGATTTTCTCAAAAATCACAGGCGCTGGTACTTCAAAACAGGCCTGGGACATTCTTAAATCTTCCTACCAAGGAAATGACAAGGTCAAAACAGTTAAACTACAGACCTTGAGGACACAATTCGAGACTTTAAGAATGACAGAATCCAAAAATGTGGATCAGTTCATGACCAGAGTCATGGGAATCGTGAACCAGATCAGATTGACTGGCAAAACCATCATTGATCAACGAATTGTTGAGAAAATTCTCAGAAGTTTACCCAAGAAATTCGAAATGGTTGTAACAACAATCCTTGAATTCAAGGATCTGTCAAAATTTTCAACAGATGAATTAATTGGTTCTCTGGTGACACATGAGACCAGACTGCATCTCACATATGAGTCAATCTCCAATGCCTTCAAAACTCAATTCTCCTTCAGCAGAGGGAGAGGAAGAGGAAGAAGCAGAGGTCACCAAGGAAGAGGGAACAATCAAAGTAATCCTCACTACAGTGGAGGTAACAGACAACAATATCCAAATCAAAATTTCCAAGGTCAAAGACAACAACAACAAAATCAACATCAAAATTTTTAGCCTCAAAGAGGTAGAGGGAGAAGATCAAATGAGAAATCAAGCATTCAATGCTATTACTGCAAAAAGTATGGGCACTATGAATCTGAATACAGGAAGAAGC